>VXBA01003178.1:200269-395834 GCA_013399895.1 Serilophus lunatus
AGAGCCCGCGGGGAGCGGGGGGGACTGGGGAGGTGTGGGGGGACCGGGTTAGGACCCGGGGGCTCGGCTGCGGCTGGAGTAGAGCGGGGGGCAGCAGAGCCTGGCCCGAGCCACGGACGGGGCACCTGGGAGAGGGCGAGGAGGGGTGTGAGGAGTGCGGGCCATGGGCCGTGTCCCCGGGCAGACAGCAGGCTCTGAGCAGCCGCGGCCGTGGGTCCTGTTCCTTGGGGGAGGGAGAGAGGAGGCGCTGGGGGAGCCAGGCCCGCCAGCGAGGAGGGTCGGTGCGGACAGGAGGGACTGGTGCAGGAGGGGCTCTGCCGTCCTGCCCCGCTGCTGGGCTGAGCGGGGACAGGAGTGCGAGGGTCGCCCTCCACCAGCTGAGCACCCACACCACGCGTGGGACCCCATCCTCAGCAGAAGAACTGCGATTGAACTCAACCCGGAGTGTGACCCATGTCCTCAGGGCACACGAGCCAACATGGGTGGACCTGGCTGCGGGTGCACAAAGGCCCCCACATCCTGCCTCTTGAACTTCAGGCTTCAGCTACACGGCTGTGGTTCAAACCACTGCCTTTGCCTCCCGGACAGCCCCAGGCACTGCTGCCCCCCTGCACAGCTCCCTCACACAATCTGCTACTCAGGCGGGCAAGGGCTCTTGACCCCAGGTTTTGCTGATAAATAAAGTGCTGAGAAAAAAAAGCTCTCATGTGAGCCTCGGGAGGGCTGCAGGTGGGGGTAGAGGAAGGAGCAGCGTGGCCACGCTCCTAATCTCCTCGTGCTTATGTCTGGCATTTGTCAGGCAGCTTGGCACACCGATAGCGAGGTGGCAAATGGGGAAATAGGAAGGGCCTGGGGACAAGTTTCCACCTGTCCCCGCTGCTGGTCTAGCAATGTGCACCTTCTCATCGACAGGCACCTCCTGCTCTGACCCCTGTCCCTATCTGAGAGATAAGGGTTATCTCTGCTCCCTGTGGCTGCTGGTGCCAGGGTGGGTGAGGACAGAGCCCTGGCTCCCGCCTGAGCTGCTGCCCAGCCTCCACATGGGTTGCGGATACAAGATCAGCTGTGTCCAACCTGCTCTCTTCCCGTGTCCTCTCCATCACAGACAGCACCTAAACAGGGTCTGCTTTGAGGAACTGAGGCACTCCATGGTCCACCTGTGCCAGGTGGGAGCTGCTTCCCACGCCTGCAGACCAGCATGGGCATCCTCTCTCAGGAAAAATGACTCCAAGCAAGGATCTGCAAAGATCTTGAGGATCTGCAAGGCTCCTCCTGGGCTGGCATTTAATGAGTGTGCATTGAGAAGTAGTGCCAAAGCTGGGAGCCCAAGGGACCTTCAGGACACAGTGACAGCCCAGAGCATGACAGGAATGTGCTGCATCCTGCTGCTTGATACCGCAGGCCTGTGCCGATGGGGAATGCTTTCCTTATCTGTTCTGCTCTCACCCAGACCAGCCCAGTGTATTGTTTCTCGATCTCATGTCCCTGCTGTAATCTCAGGCAGGATGGTGTTTGCTCCAGGCTGTTTCTAATGCACTGGGTATTGTCCTCTCGAGCATATTGGACAAAGTGATGACAAGGACCTGGTAAAAAAGGGTTCTTGTATCACTGCTCAACTATGCAGGGCACTGGCAGCCTCCTGTCACTGGGACATTTGGGCTTTCGGTTGGGGTCTGGCACTTTCTGCTCACCCTGCCGGAGGTGATTAGAGGAACACGTCAGCTGAACTTTCCACTGTGTAAACAGTTGAGATTCCAAGGTTAAAGTAAAATGATTTTAAACCCTGTCATCTTTCTGGTATTGCAAAAACAGAAGGCTTAACGTTCAGAAGTGCCAGTGCTCATCTCTGCTCTGTGTTCAGCCCTTCACCTCAAACTGTGAGCACCACAAGGAGCCTCTGACTTGGAAAATCAGATTGAGGATCCCTCAGCCTGGGGCTTGCTTCTGCACAAACCTGAGGGCTGGGATGGTGCTCCTGGTGTAGCTACATCACCTTCTTGTCATGGCACCCAATGGTACCAAATAACTTCATGTTTGACCCTAATGTGCTGTGTGTTTGACCCTAAATGGGATGGAACTGGCTTGCATTTTTCCCCAGCAATGTGACAGAAGGGTGTTACAAAAGGGAGAAATTTAAAACTGAACAAATCATTTTTGTTTTTAACAGTTTGGTCCCGTAAATCTCTGTTTACCACGAGCTCCTGACAAGGCAGCTGGAGAGAAGCTCTGCTCAAGCTTCAAGCTCTCTTGCCCAGCCTCCAAACCTCAGCTCCAGGGGATAAAATCATACCCAAACTGCCTCAAATGTTTATAAAGGGGGGGATTTTTTGAAACTTTTTTTTTCCACTGTTCTCTCCTTCGATAAGTGGCTGGGGAGATTTTACTTGAACTCTCCTTAAAAATTCCTCTTCAGGCAGAGTCCTGGAACATTTCACCTTCAAAGAGGAGAGCTGTGACATGCTGGAAGTGGAGCAGCTCCAGGGCCAGGCTGCAGAAGCTGCTGTACATACAGTGCCTGCACTTCCCAGCCTCAAACTCAGAGCAGGAACAGTTGTGGGGAAGGACAAAGCAGCATCTGAGCCTGGAATATTTCATGTCATTCATGATGGTTTCTGAGATGAAATGAATGTCAAAGTGCTTCCTATTTCGACTCTTATTTTTGGCATCACTCCTGTCCCTCAAAGACCCCCTCCTGTCCCAGAGCTCTGCCACTGTCCCACTTCACATGGGATTATGCCAATGGAAATTATCCCAGTGAATTGAAGAACTGGGAGCAACAGAACAAGCAGTTTCCAGGGGCAGAGTATCTCTCAGTGCCTCACTGGAGACCCAAGAGCTAATGTGGATGTGTGAAGACAGCTCCAGATTTAAAAAATACAGGCTGGTTTCACTGCAGGACCCTGCTGGCTTTCCTGCTCCTTTCTCTGCTTTCAGATCTTCCCATCCTTGGTCCTGGTGAATTTTTGCTCTGCTTTGGCTCACTCACCGGCTTCTCCGCAGGGAATTGTGGAGGATTCTGCCTCCCTCCTCTGAGGAGGGATGTGATGGAGGAAAACCAAGCTCAGGCATAAGGCAAGTGCTGGGTACCAGATGGTAGGAGTGTCCCCTGCTCTGGGGTTCAGGCTGCTCCTCATACTCCTCAGCAATCCAGCATCCCAGAGATGCTCCCACAAGTCCCCAGTGACCAGGATCTCAGGGATGATTCCACACCCCAGGGATGCAGTAGCATCCTGCTCTGGTGGGCCTTGCATACCACTAACATCAGTGGTAAAAAAAAGAGCCTCCCTGAACTGGGGCCACTTTTCCTTCATTTACTGGGTTGTAAGAGCTTGGCAGGACACAAGTGGGAGAATCCAGGCTGGCCTCAATCACACCTCTGCACCCAGGTCCTCTGCCATTCTGGAAGAAGGAATGTCCTGTCTCCAATAGTATCACTTCCACACTCACAGCTTGGGAAGGGAAAGGGTGTAAGGAGGTTCTTTCTGAGGGGATGTGGCTGGGCAATTGTGCATGTTTTAATGTCACTGCTCTAAGATGAGAGATCTCTGCTCACAGGCTGGATAAGATAGTGTGAACTATGCTGGACTGGGCTGCTTACTGTGAAAACAATGAAATTTAAGTGATAAATGCTTCTGTTAAGTCCAGGTCAGTCACATCCTGCAGTCACTGTGGTACCTCCTCGTGCCCTCGCCGGCTCCTGCCCTGCTCCACACACACACACACACGCACCCCACACACGTTCACTTTCAATACCTTTTATGGCCTCTTTCACAGCAGAGTCGACAGGAATAATATTCTTCTCTACCAGCTCCAAAGGACCCGGCCTGAGAGCGATCTTTTCATTGAGGTCATCTGCCAGTCGGGCTCTTTTCAGCTTCATTTGAGTAGACTGAATGGACCCCTCTGCAGCAGAATCTGAAAGGCCAAAGCAAGCATCAAGATCAGGGGGCAGAACTTGCTTCCCTTCAGCACAGCCCCAAGTCTTCCTCTGAGTCTTAGGCTCAGCTTCTCCATTCCCAAACAAGAGCCTCTATCTACAAGTCTAAGCTTACAAACCCAGCCTACAGCTGGAGCATCCTTTGCAAGGCCCAGGAGTGACCTGAGATGGAAACTTCATTAACAAGCTGTAATTAACGAGGGCCAAAGTGGTCTCCAACTCCTGCCTGCCAGGACCACTTCAGCCCTTGTGGGCTAGTGCAGACAGATCCCTACTTCTGGGGAAGAGCTGCAGAAAAGAACCATTAAGCAGTGCTTGACAGCTGGAGTAAATGGCTTACACTGGAATTCAAAACACTGAGTGGCTGTGGACTTTTGGAGATGATATGAATACAGTGCTCCAGGACTTTGGGGAGGAAGGAGCTGGACAGGAGCACAGCAAAGGCAGTAGTTCTGGAAGCCACAGCCCCATCAAAGCCAGCTGAGAAGTCCCTAGTTATCAAATGGTGACAGAAGAGTAGCAACTTAAACAGAGTTGGCTCCTCTGATGGCATAGGCATGAGTAGTGAGGTAGTGGGATTTTAAACTAGACAATTTCTATACCAGGGTGTAAAAATCAGGGGTGTAAAGTAAGAGTGGTTGCATCTAGGCTGTGCTATCTTCAAAGACTGGACACTTCTCTGGAAGAGATACTGTCAGCAACACAAGCTACAGGACTTGATACCACAGAAAATTCTCTGCAGGAGGCCAGGAGAGCTAATGTAGGGGGACTTCTGGCCTCAGATTATATAGACCAGTGAACACAAATGAGCTCAGTCAGTCCATGATACACCAAAGCACACCTCCATAAAACGCAGAGGTGAGCAGAGGCTTCAGGTCAGGGTTGTGTGGGGCAGCACAAGCTCAGCACACAGCCAGGCGCTGCTCCCCCTCCCCTGGCTGGCTTTGCCTGGCCATGTCCATGACCAGGGACTGCAGCTGCCACCGTGTCTGGTTCACAACCCCCATCACAACCCCAGTGCATATAGATTCTGTTATTTAACATAAGGGAAAGACACTTTCACCTCTTAAGCAATAGTGCCAGCTCATTTTAGGGATAGGAACCCAAGGGAAAACCAAGTCAGCTACACTGATCCAGCACGGGAACCTGGCTCAGTCCTCCTGCCTGCCAGCGGAAAAAAGAAATACAGATTGCATCCATGCTGAGAGCAGAGGGCAGCATTTACAGCTGCCAGAGAGAGATCTGCTTCTTCCAGGCAACTGACAGGATTCGAGGAGGGAGGGAGGCTGCATATCCTCTCTGTCTCTAAGGATCTTGTTATCTCTGGAGATAACGAGGGACACTGTGAGGTTCTGCTGTCTGTGATGGGATGCAGCCGTACCAGGTCTCTGGCTGGGAGGGAACACCAGGGTGGGAGAAGGGAGAGCTGCTGTAGCTTATGGACTGATAGCAGGGCTTTTCATACAGTTGTGCTTGGATCATTGACTGCATGAGTTGTCACACAGAAGAGCCAGAATTATGGCAGCACAAAAGATGTCCAGCTTTGGGAGAGTGTTACCACAATCTGCTATAGGAATTTCAGTGTTCTGGGTTTGCTTTTCATGATCAGACATCAGCTCCCGTGTCTGACAGAGTTCTCTCTCACAGCTGTTCTGTACCCACTGTTCTCTAGACCATCTTATACTAGTCCCTGTCAGAGGTGGGAGAAAGACTAGATGGCTTTTGGACTGTGTCTGTCAGGGAATAATAAAAGTGTGTCCTGCTTCCTGAAGACCATGTCTGGACAGAATTCCACACAACCTCTGTCCCATTTGAGTCTGCCTCTCTTGAGCAGCTGGATCAAAGTTAATGAGGATGGGAGTGCTGAAGTGGGGCAGGAGGGACACGAGTCCCAGGGCAGGAGGCACGAGGAGCATGTGGGAGAAGCTCAGGCAGTCTTACCTTGCAGAATGTGCATGCTGACCAGGTCTGAGCGCTCAGGCCTGCTTCTGATCTTGTGCTTGAGATAATCTTCAGTCTGCAGAACACAAATGCAGAGGGTTACCAAGCTGGAGCAGCAATAATGTACTGAGAGCATGAGCCGCTGTGCCATCCCACGGGTCTTTTGGATGTATTACAACCTGAATTGAACGAACTCCTAAATAGCATTTTTTGTCACTCAGACACTGCCTTGTTCTTGGGCAGGTCTTCAGAAAGGGAAAAATGTGCCTGGAGCTTCTGACCGATCACTACACCCACTCCTTTGTCCTTCACAATCACCACTGGGCTTCTGATGCCTGAAGTGTTATGGGAGCTCCTAGGAAGGGTGAGACCCTGGGGGTGGGTGGCCTGCACACCAGGTCACCTTTGAGAGCTGCACCAAGGCAGCTCCAGAGTGTCCTGTTAGTTGCTTCTGTGGGAATCCTGGCACTCTGGGGTGGGATATCAGGCTGAGCAAGTAATGAAGATATTCACACTCTCTACCCAGGTCAGCCATGAAGTTTAAAACTTCCTGTAGCCCTGCAGTTTCTGTGCTCTGTGGTTCCTCACCCCACCTATGATTTTGGATTGGGGAAATCCTCTTTGCAGCTCACTGCAATGAACAGATCACTTGTAATGAACATGGTCCTGGAGCCTTGTGCCAGCTTCCCAATGGCTTTAGGAACAGAGAGGCACACAGAGGTACAGTAGGGCCAAGGAAGTCAACCGTGAGGGCAGCTGAGCTCAAGAATAAAAATATAAGTTTATCCCTTGGTGAAGAAAAACTAGAGCACAACTTAGATAAGTTATTATTAGCTCCTTGTTAAGCTAAGCTGCAAGAAGAGATAGTACAAAAAATGTATATTGTACAAAGAGGTTAAAATCTCAAGCTTAAATAGAATAGTACAAGCAGCTGGAGCAACACTGGAAATCCGACATTACAAAATGCACAGGAACATGAGAAAAAGATCTTATAAGGACTTCTGCAGCCAGGATCAGGCAGTGGAAATTGGTGTCTGTTTTCCATAAACAGGAGAAATAATTGTGCATGCTGCTGAGATGGTGACAGGATCTAATGCCTTTTAAAACCATCCTCACTAAAAAGATAAATGACTATTTATCAATCAGATGGCCAAGCCAAGAATCTTCAGCAACAAAAGAGAAGAAGCTGCAGTTATCAGGCTGGAGAACAGAGGAGTTAAATGTCCTCAACAGTTTGAGATACACCAGGAGAGAGTAATAGCAACTATCTCTGGTTCTCCAGGAAAATGGGCAAAGGAGAGCATAATTTCTTGCTTTAGAAGAGATGGAGAGGAGAAATCAGGAAATTATAAAGCAGACAGCAAGACACTGGACCAAGTAATCAAACAATCTGTATAAGTGGATTTTGAAGATAGCAAGGAGGTGAGCAACAGCCAAGATGGATTTATCAAAAATGAACTACATTACAGCAACCTAAATTCCTTCTATGGAGAGATGACAGTATTTTGTTACAGGAATAAACAATGAATGTCATGTAGCTTGACTTGAAGCATGTTTTGACATTATCTTACATGGCTTTCTCATATGCAAGCCAGAGAAATCTGGTCTGGATAAGACTAACATAAAAAAAGAGAATAGCTGTGGATCACCAGAGGAATTGGGAATGCCTTGTAGTCTAAACAGAAGAATATATCAAGTCTTGTTATGCAGCAATTTTTCTTCCTGGTCAATATAGTAATTAATGCCTTGGACGACAAGACATACTGCTTAACTCTGAATCATTCAAGGCTCACAGATTACAGTGCACCACGATTCAGAGCAACTGATGATCTGAAATACATGGGATGCAATTTGGGAAGGACTGTGTTCAGGTCACAGCCACAGCTAAAACAGCTGATTAAGCACTGGGGCAGATGAAGACCTAATGCACCAGAGATGCTCCTGGCCACTTGACAGTGGCCTTAGGCAGAAATTACTTAACTCTGTGCATAGGAAAAATATAAAAGGCTCAAATCTGGTGATCAGCAGCTGACACACATCCCAAACCAGCAGGGGAGATACAGCACAGGGTGTCGCCTCCCCAGTGCAGCCATAGCAGTAGCAAGGCCCTGTACTGTGCCCTGGATCTGAAAGGGTCCACGGAAGGGACTGGACAAGAATTACAGACAAAATTATTGAGTCAGAGATGGGATCAGCAAAGAGGGTCTGAAAGGAAGGGGAAGTTGGTCAGTCCAGAGGTGAGATGGCTACGGGTACACAGGATGCAAAATAGCTTTTAAAAGTTCCACGGGAAAAGAAGAGACACAGTTCTGCATGGGCATGCATAGAGGAGAAGCAGCAGTGTTCTCAAATTCCAGCAGAACAGCTTGGGCTGGGAATGGGGGGACACATGCTCGTGGGAGGGGGATGTCTGTGGGTACTCACACATCAAACAGGACTGACTCAGGTGAGGCTGTTCTGCTCTGAGGCACGACAGCCCCACAGCCCCTCTCTGCCACACTTGCTGGGGTGCTGGGTGAGTGCTTGAGCACTGCTCAGCCAGGGCTCAGCAAAGCCAGGGCTCAGCAAAGCCAGCCTGCTCCCAGTCCTCCAACCCAGCAATCTATTACAGGACATCAACTTCAAAGTCTGTTGTGGTGGCCTGATGCCAGCCCCTAACATAGCCAGTGACATGTTTAAACAAATAATAGATATTTTATTTACTGAAGTCTTTACAATGCCTTACTCTGCCCCTCATATTTTTTTCCCAGCTTATTTCCACCAACACAATCCCTTGCTTGGACCATGTGTAGGTTTGCCTGCTTCCTTTGCCAGGTCAGAGCAAGCTGGTGTCTGCACCCGAGTGTAATTAAATTCACCTAATGCATTTCCAGCAAATCCTCAGCTCAGGTCCTGACTTGGTCTCAGCTGCAGCTGCTGTCCTACAGCTGTGTCTGCTCATGTTTCTGCTGTGTGACTTCAGTTCCTTTGGACCTTGCCTGTTTATAAGCTGCATTTATGTCTCTGGAGTGCAAATGGTGGGGAAAGACTTCAGATATGAGCTTTTTTAGCATCAGCTGAAGCAGAAGAGCTTTCAGAACACATGAACATTGTTATCTGCTTTCTGTTTGCACAACATCAGCTTGGAGGAATATCAGCTAAACAACAAGTGCCTTGGAGTAATTATCTGGACACAGCTGCTGATGTCCCCTGTCCCAGGTCTAAGCAGGGCAGCCTTGCAAAGGAATAATGTTAGCTATTAGCTGTGCTCATTGTCTTCATCAGGATGCTCTGAAAAAGCTGAGGTTTGGGATACACTGGACCATCCTTCTCTTTTCCCCAGGCAACTAGCCAATGAAAGCTTTTGAAGAGAAAGGCAAAGAGACACAAATGTATACTTAAACTGTAAAATATATGACACTTCAAGGATACTTTGGATTGCTTGAAATTTTGTAAGCATACTTATTTTTCAGAGTCATATTGTGTTTCTTATGCTTGCCATTTATTACCTCGGAGGACTCAGGGCAAGTGATTTGGAGTGTTTAAGTTCAGAAGAGCACTACTCCGTATTTCACAGAGGTCCTTCCCCATGTGACTGCAAGCACTTGTAGAATAATGGAAGAAACTCTTGTGTTCAAGCAAAACCTGCACGGCTGATTGTGTGATTTCTGTGGTCATTCCTCCAGCTTGGTGAAGGCTGGATGGCATTTGGAAAACCAGTGTAACTTCCCAAAAAGTGACCAATGCATCAGACAGTGTCAATGTGCTCTGGAAATGGCTACTTATCTCTGCCTTCAGCATAGATAACAAAGTGGGTTCCTGGCCCACTTTCCCCTGAGGTGTTGTGTCCTAATGGCCAAGCTTCCCTGCCAGCTCCAAGCCAGACTCCTGCCTGGGGACAAGTGTGAGCCACCTGGGGACTCTCTCCAGGTGGCAGTGGCATTCCCCCTGCAACTTGCTCACTAGTTAGGTTCCTTCAGGCCTCTGCTGCTGGCCCTGCTCTAACCTGGCTGACACAGGAGTGCAGAGCAGCCAACACAGCAAGAGAGGGCTGAGGATGTGGCCTGGAGGGTAAAGCTGGAGTTTAGTGGTTTGACATTCACTGGAAGGGCTGCCAACACCATGCTGGACAGCCCACAGCCTCTTGTAAGCCCTGGGGCTGCTGTACACCACCACAGCTTGGGCACAGGTGCCCTTTCTGCCCTTTTAACCCTTCCCTACTTGGGAAAGGGTGTTCCGGAGCACTTCAGAGCCCACATCATGTCTGGAAGCAGGGGAGATGCCCTACCCCTCATCCCTGGTTACAGGATGGAGGATGCCAGAGGAGGGAAGGGTGGTGTGAGGTGCTTTGAAACCCTGTGACTCATGCAAAGCAAGCCCACGTGTTCCCTCATCGGGGTGGCTGCAGGAGTTACCTTGGCTCGCTCCAGACTTTTTCGCTGTTCATGGAATGCAGATGGGCTTTTCAGTGCTGCAACAGGAAAGAAAGAGGAGCAGTCAGCACAGGAGCAGAAGCAAGCAGCTACCAGGATATTCAGCAACAGCATTTTAATGAGTGCTATAAAAATAGCAACACAAACTAGCTGTTCTCTTTATTGTGCTGCCTAAAAATAACTCAGGAAAGCTCTGGGAAATCCCGTGCTCTCAGGCAGTCCATGGCAAGAGAGCAGGGGGGACGGAGAGCATGGGAAGAGCAGGAGGCACGTGGGCAGGGAGGGGTGCAGGCTTTGAAACATAGTGCTCTGTGGGACATGTCAGAGAGCAGATACAACTTTCCACTGGAATGTTCCCTGCAGGTCATGGAAGGCACCACAGCTGGCATAGGACACATCTGGGAAGAGCAAACACCTGTGAGGGACCTCACCTGAAAGCAAATCCTGCAGGGAACTGAGCCTTGAGGTCAGCAGGAAAACTGAGACCTGCCTCGCCTCTTGGGGTCTGTGGGCACAGTCTCCAGAGAGGGCATTGCAGGGCAAGGTCCTGGACATGTGGGCCTTTGTTCCTCTTCTCTCACTGACTGTCCCTCCACTTCTCACAGGACATATGTCCTGTCCCCAGCCCAGAAACATCTGCGTGACATGGGACCTTCCTGGCCTGGCCAGGTACCAGGCAGACTATGCCCTCAGCATCTCCTGACAACAAGGAAGATTAACTCAGGGGGCTCCCAAAAAGAGGCCAATGTTCCTTGGCTCTTGGACAAGTGAACACCAGTCCCATTAGCAGTCTGTACTGGAGTCATGGAGAGCTTTGCACGTTTCCTTGTTTGCTGCTGTTCAGTAGAAATCAAGGCAGGATTTGAAGGGGTTAATACTTTTCATATCTTACAAGAATTCTTTTCTGGGTGAGTAAACAGGAAAAACTAGCTGCTCCCATTGGGACAAGGAAGGGGAAGGTGTCCTGACCCACAAAAATAGTCTGCTGCAACTCTTTGTTTGGCAGCAGAAATTCTCTTTCCATCTTCTGAATGAAGAGAATTCAGAATAAAGAGAGAAACTATTTCCACACAGGACATACTATCCTCCATCAGTCTAGGAGAGGATGAACAGAAGACTGGGGAGAGCCAGGAGAGGTTTGGGGGCCCTCTGAATTGTCTTTTAGTAGGGAACACCCAGGCAAGCCCTGGAACATCCAGTGAATCACAGGAAAACACAAAAAGCACATTCCTACTCCTGACGTTTGGAAAGCAGATGGACAGACAAGCATTGCTGTGCCATGCTCTGGGGAGCAGCCCTGGGGATTGGTGACAGATGCTTTAATCAAAAGCAAAATCAAACAGTGCACATGAGAAAATGAAGTTAGCAAGAGGGATGACTTTCCCAGCCCTGCTCAATGAAGTAGTGATGTTGGCAGTGTGCTGCGGGCACTGACCAAGTACCCTGATATACAAGAGGAAAATGCAGAGCATTTAGTAATTTACCAAGATTTTTGGAGGAATTATGTGGATGCTGCAGCTTGTATTAGTCTGCCAAACAAATAAAGGCAAGGCTAGCACTAGGTGTTCAAGGGATGACACCTCAGTGTGAAATGACCAAGGGTCTGGAGGAACCAGGTCAGAGCTGCTGTGTGTGTTGTCAATAACCTTGGGACTGTTGCTCTATGGTTCTAGTAGAGGGTGAGGTGTTGTCTGTGTACAGCAGGAGGGTCTCTGAGCAGCTATTTTTTGCATTTCATCACAGTCAGGGGAACCTTGTCTTCAGGAATCCTTGACCCTGCAATCTGCCTCCTCTTCCTTTTAGGCATGTGAGTAGGATCTGGCCCAGGGCAGGTGTCTGGGCACGTCTAAAGAAAAGGTTTATCTATGCTGAGCCCTATAGCTGCCTTTCTGCAGGTGACCCCACATGCTCTTGATTTAAAATGCTTTTCCTGGCTCTGTAGCAGTTTCACTAGGACAACAAACCTGCATGTGCTCGTGCATGAACTGGAAACCTCCCCCTCAGTGAGGCTGAGGACTCGGGCAGGCTCTGCTCTCACCTGCCCTCCTATGCATGAGGAGTGTGCCTGTGGCCCAGCAAACCTGGATCTGCCCTTGCTTTCAGAGGATTCTCTACACCCAGGGCCACAGGGATGAACGACTCAGAGGTTGCTGTTGCCCACCAGCCTGAGCCCCTCTTTATTTGTAGAGCCTTTTGCAGTAGTGCTGTTTCCTTTGCCAGCCAGCTCTTCCATTTACAGCCTGACAAAATCTGACCATAAGTGCAGCTTTGAACCTGAAGTCCTGTTCTATTCCTGTTCATTTTAGACTGTCACTGTTCCTGATAATCCTTCTTTAGGCAGTGTCCTGCCTTGTCCAGTGACAGAGCCATCTGAGATTTTCCATTTGTTAGAGGAACATCCAAGGAAGAGTCAACAAAGCTCAGATATGCATTGACATTAATCTTTTCCAATCAAACCAAGCACAGATTTGGCTTTGGTAAGGACATTCATCTCACTGCACTTTGCTCAGGTAACACTGACACTTCCTGCACAATTCTCTCAGATATCAAAACCCAGACAGTTTCCCAGGACTGACTCCAGTGTTTTACACTCTCTGTGCTATAGCTGCACTGCTGAACAGATGAGGAGGCTCTGTGTGTAATCACCAACTCTCCTTCTACAAGGGCCCTCAAGTCCTTTATCCAGGGCTGTTCTGTCACTCTGACCTTCTGTCTCTCTTTCTGGTCTCTGTCTAAAATGGATCAGTTAGAAAAATTTTCTCTGTCCTGGGATTATATCAGCAGACAGTGTATGCAGTGGGTTGAAAGCAATCCTTGTGCAAAATCTGCTGTGCCATGTGGGACCAAGTTCATGCTCCAAGCCTGGGCCCAATCTGCCTCTGCCCATGGAGACCAGCCATGCCCAACTCTTCTCTTTCCAGAAAAGATTCTCTTTACTCTTTCCAGAAGATCCTCAGCCCCTGTGGGTTATGGCCATATGGGCTCATTTCTTGCTCTCCTGCAACACCTGTGACCCAAGATTCTGTCTTGGTGCACCTCCTGGAGCCCACCTGACCTGCTGGTCCTCGGAGCCAACAGGGCATGGGAAAATATGATTAACAAAGACCTGTTTTTCATAAGGAAGGATTGCACATGCCCAGGCCTTGGGGAAGCTGGCTGGGGCTCCCATGCATTAAATGCTAACATCTGACACTTCCTCCTGAGGTCATATTCAGCAGTTAAATGCTGCATGTTTGTTTTTATAATGGCAAAAAGTGCCTTTTCTTCTATTACTTTCAGTGAGTGAACTGTGCTCAAATTTCCCAAAATGGTCTTGTTGGACAGAAACCAGACTGCAAAATGTCAGCCTAGAAGTCTGGGAGTGCAAAGAAGCTGTAACAGGAAATATCCTTCAGTTCCCATCAAATTTGCCTTACTATGCGATCTGCAATGTGTAAGGTTTGAGCTGTGGGGTGCCACGTGTGCCACCACAGCCTCGCAGAGCTACACCAGGTGTACAAACCTCTCAGAGGGTACTGCTGCTCTGTGAGTGTGCAATGGGGTGTCCTGCACTTTGAGTGTCCCCACCTTTACAGAGCGGACTTTGCAATTTGGGAGTTGTTAGATGTATTTTTGGCCACTGACTGTGCTCCTAGTTCTTGCAGGATAACAAATGTCACAGTATTTTGTTTAAAGCTTCAGCTCCTGGAGCCTTGTGATCTAGTACATTGGTGGCAGGCAGAGTAAAATCTGTATGTTTAAAGGAATAAATATATGAACAAAGGAAAGAACATGCATATATCAGTCATAAAACCATTGATCATTTTGGCAGTCATGGTTTTTATCACCCTGCTCAAGTTTTGTTAAGGTTTGATGCTGACAGTAACGTCCTGAGCAGGCATCTGCTGCTGGCTACCTTAGTACAACCCTTCAGGAGGGCAGAGGGATGGGTCCAGCAGTGCCAGAGCCATGCTCTGAGTGAGATGTTCTGCTGTTGAGGCAAGAGCTGCATCACAGACTTCAAGGCCAACCAGAAAGACAGAGGTGGCACAACCTTTGGAAAATTGCGATCACAGCAGTGAAGCCAAGGGGTCCTTGAAACAGAAAGGATAATCCTCTACCTGGGTCCCAGGTAGCCACAGATTTGCACATGGAGCCTGAGCCAGGCCAGCAGGGAGTATTCCACTGAGCAGGGCTGAGCTCCCAACATCCTTTCTCCAGTGGTGCTACAGGTTTCATGATGCACCTGCAGGTGCAAAAGGGGATTCCTTTCATTCACTGACTTTTTGAGGTCTAGAACTGACTGTCTGATGCTGAATGATTGCATATAATGCTGTCCTGGAGCTTGTCCCTCAGGCTCCAATGCCAGGTGAGCAGGGATCAGTGGGGTCAGACAGAGAACACCTTTGTCACTCTGTACTGAGCAACCCACGTGGGGTTTCACTGGCCTCAGGTGCACACTGACAGCCCTGGCCTGTGGGGTCTTGGCTGGGCATAGGCCTGGATATGGACATGTCTCATCTTCCAGGGATTGTCTTTCTGCACTGGGTCCAAGGCAGTTGCCCATGGTTGCCTTTCCTCCACAGCCTCCTGAAATGGGCCCTCTCTTCCTCGTCCTGCCACAGGGGCTCCTGGCTTTTACAGGGGGACAGGACATTCTCTTCCCTTGCCTATGTGAAGAGCTGTGTGAGTCTTTTCCTTGAGCTGGATATACTTGTCCTGCTACAGTGACCTCTGGGACAGGGAGCTCTGCAGCTGAATTTTTTTGGGTGGTGTAAGGTGAGCATCTCTCCTGACTTCAGTTTGAGCAGGAGCATTATAGTGTGTGTGAGAAATGCTGGGCACTGCTGTACAACTCCAGGGACATCATATTTCTGCAGGGCAGGAAGCAAAGTTCCCTGGTAGCACTTTGCTCTGAGCTGTGCAGTCTGAGCAGGCAGCTGGTGCCACACAGTGCCCAGCAGTGCCCCAGGATGAACACAGCCCCTCTGAGCCAGGAGTGGGGGAAAAAAGCAGAGGAAGATACTCACGTGGCATGATGCCTTGGTCTGCCAGCTGCTCACGGGTCCTTCTCTGCTGGAGCCGTAGCTGTAAAACTGTGAGAGAGAGCGTGTCAGGGAAAGGTGCAGGATTGTGCTGAGGAGCTAAAACATCTAGCAGGGATAAAGTGTGTGGCACAGGGGTCTGGCACTGACCCCTGTGGCTGCTGGACCAGCCTTGTGAACACAGTGCCTCCGGCCAAGGGGGCTGCCAGGGAGGAGCTGAGAACCTGAACCCACCCAATCCTCCCTTCTGCACAGGTGAGCAGGGCAGGGCTGCTCTGGCACAGGCAATACCTGGAGCCTGGGACAGGCTGAGCCCTGCCTGGCACCTGGAATAGTGGCCTGAGGTAACTGTGGCTTCAGCAGAAGTAGTTGCTGAGCTCTGAACTCTAAGATGGGATGTTCTCCCTCACCCCAGCACTATGGCTCGAGTAGAGCTTTCCAACTCCACCACTCTTCTGAGGGCCTGGCAGCACATTTCCAGCCCTGCAAGGGAGATGTAGATAATGTAAGGAGAGAATATGTTCACGCATCTCTGTGTGAACCCACTGCTCCAAGGACCTGAAATCTCCCATACAACTTTTTTTTTTAAGAGCAATATGCTGGTAGATAGGAATGATCCACAGACTCAGCTACAGAGCATCAATTAAGCATCCAGCAAAGAAGCACCTCTCAATATTTACATTATTTAATGACAGCTCACTACTCATCTGCAGCCTGCCATGGGCAAGGCTACAGACCTCTGCTGGCCCAGGGCTGCACAGGTTGGTTCATCCAATCACCCAGGTAGCTGTGCTTGTACTTTGAGTTAGTATCATATTCTACACCTTTGGTTTTGCAAATTCGTCTTCAAGAAGACACCTGGATCACAAGGTGGGTCCATACTTTCCTGCTGGAAGCTCAGGACAGCTTGCCATGAGGACATACAGCTTTCAGCAGTCACAACACAACTGCACACCCACATCCCCTGTCCACAGCACCGCCCCAGATTGCCTCCCCTGAGCTGCCTGCAATGAGCTGGTGTTGGAAGGAGAACAAAGGCAAGAACAGCTTTTTTGTCCTTGAGAGCAACCAGCTGAGCTCTGCCAACAGCTCATGTAAACAACGCAGCTTCCCTGGGATGTGGGATGGAGCTCAATAATGGTCCCTTCCAGAGCAGTCCCCAAAGCACGAGGCTCCCTGAGATGCCATTGCTTGTGACTTTTCCACATCCTCTGTACAAACCATGTTTTACATTCAGAACAAACGTTTAGTGAAGGCCTCATGTGGGACAATGATCTCCTGCCAAATTCCAGCACTTCTTAGGACACCAAAGACAGATTCTTGCTGTGAGGTAAAAGTGTAGCCCTTCAGCATTTGGTGAAGTTTGTGTGTGTGCTGCTCTCCTTAAGCCAGGGTGAAGCTGCTGGGTCTAAGTCACTGGCAAACCTCAAAGCCTGGGTACCTACATTGGACCCAGTTATCTGCATCCCCTTTTCAGAAATCATCTCCCTCAGGGGCCCTCAAAACCGAGGGACACAGTCCACGCTTTGGGAATGCCTATCTTTCCTCCTGGCCTGTAGAGGCAGTTTAAAGGTAACCAGCTCATGGCAGGTATCTCACACAGGGTGAGCTGTATCCCACTTTCTCTGTGCAGAACCTTCTCTGTGACTGCTCACAATGCTGAAGAACTGTGTAGAGCTTCCCTAAGGAAGAAATGGATCTTTATGGAATAGGTGAGCTAAGAGATGCCAAAGACTGACCAAGAATAAAAATAATTTGTCGTTCGCTCAAGAATGGTTCGCTCCTAGGCCTGGTGGAGCGTCCTGGGCATTAGAGCACCTTACCTTCAGCCAAGGAATTTACACAACATCCCATTATCAAAGGAATCAGAGACAGCAAAGCCTTCTAAAGTCACATACACTCCCTGCCAAGGGCACAGCAGCCTGCCCCATCTAACCGTAAAATATCGCATGTGAGGGTGCTCCATCACTTCCCTTTACAGCTCCCACATCTGCCAAATTATTTGCACCATTTCACTCCAACTTCCGGCACAGCCAGACCAAGAGTTGTTCCACATCCCCTTTGCCAAGGGGGATTTTAACAATCAGATGGCTGTGCATTCAAGGCCCATAATCTCTGCTGCTTCTGCTTATTTCACTACCCTTCCTAGCAAACAAAAAATTCACCAGCCTCAGGGAGCAGTCACCTGTCAGCCAGGCCAGTGAGGAGGAAAAGGAGATGGTACAAATTCCCCTGGAGCACAGCTTGGAAGGTGATGATGATTTCCCCTGTGGTGGGTATAAGATTCATCATCTGCCTTGATGCAAGAAGTGCTCAAAACGTGCAGGTTTCACTGCCATAGCTCTCCCTCTTGGCTGCAGGAGCAGCACTTGGGAACTGAAATGATCCCATGGCCTTCCAGGGAGCAGAGCACAGTCCTGGGGATTCCACCCTGCTGTATCTGGTCCATGCTCCAGCCATTTCTGTCTCTCTTGAACTGAGTACTGAGCACAGACTGTCACTGAGGGGATCTGGCACTATTTAATGATAATTTTGTGCAAGGAGAAAAGGTCTTCAGTTTGGTTTTCATGCTGATGGACATAAAGGCCACGACTCAGCAATGGCACTCTGCTGTGAGTGTAAGAACTGAGCTATTCCATGGTCATGTAACCTCCCCCAGACACAGAGTTCGTTGTAGGCCACGGTAAGTGTGCACACTTCCTTAAGTTTGGCCCATTCTTAAACTATAGGTCAAGGAGAAAAAGTTTATCCAAACTGTTCAGGGCACACTGTCAAAAAAAGCGAGGACAGGTGAGAGCAAGTCCTGCCCATTTCCAGGAGCAGCACAAGCTTGGCTGTTGAAACAGTTATTTCAGCCACCAAATATTCACCTAAATGTGGATGTCCTTATGCATGGATGCATGACTTGATTCCCAAATAATCTCTATGAACTTCCAAAGCCTGCTGAAGCCATCTGAAGAAATGTAGTGGATGGTGTCAGACAATAATGCTGAACATCCCCTGCACCAAGAAAGAAAGCAGCCTCTGAGGCAGCACTGCAGTTTGGTGAATGCCAGCTCAGGGCTTTCACTTACAATCAACAGTGCTTAAAAATAGGGCTGGAGGAGCCCCTGGCACCATCCAAAACAGCATCACTTAGCTGCTTCTTTCCTTGGAATGTGTTGAAGCTGTGTCTGACCCCAGCTCCATTTCTGTCCTTTTCCTTTGCTGGACACCTGAGCTCTAAGTGCCATCACCCTCGAACATTTATATTTTTCAAGGGAAGCACTGAAGAAACAACCTTGGTCCCACACCCTCAGCATCCTTGTTTCTTGCCTGCACCAGCTTGGATGGCCAGAAGTACCAGCCAGGGAGCAGCCAAGCACACTGATCAACCCTGTGGTACCTGGCTGTGCTGGCACCACCAGCTGACAGACAGCCTTTCTTTCAACAGGCTCCTCCTGTCATAACCCATGATGAGAAATCCTCCCAGGATGATGTGAAACGTGTCAGAGGTATTCCAGAGATTTTGCTCTTGAACTTTTTCTGTTAGAAACACTCCCCCTTTCTATGCAAGTCCCATTTACTGGTAACAGCCTCCAGAAACATCTTCTGCACCGGGGCTGTGTCATTGGTGTAGACAAGACCTCCTGGAGCCAGTCATGGCTGCCTCTGGTGGCCCAAGCTCTGAGTACTGCCCATGACTCGAAGTCACGAGTCATTCTCCTCTCTAGGACCTGACCTCAGAGCTTTAGGAAGCTAGAAAGACAACATGGGCCTTGCTTAGTCTGGTGATGCACAGAAAAGACACGTTCAAATATTCACCCCAGGAGAAGGCAGATCCAGCCACCTGCTTCAGTCTGCAAGGGCATTTTGAGTCCAGTGCTCAGCAGACTATCAGGGTGGGATGGGACTGTTACTACCTTCATCAGAACACCCCCCACACTGGGGTATTGCCAGAGCACTCCTTTCCTTGGGGAATTGGCTTTAGCAGCACAGAGGCCTAAGCAGCACTGGGGCTCATTGCCCATGGAGGGGGGGGATCTGCCCTCCTTGCAGGGTTCAGGACTAGGACAGGCAGGGAAAGCGTGGCTGACCTGACCTAGTGTTGGGACAGTCTGTCTCCAAGGAGGAGGATGGATCAGAGTTTGTCCCTTCCCATCAACACTTAGGTAATGGCCAGCAGAGGTCCCTCGGAAACTGAGGCTGCAAGAGCTGTCTCAACATTCAGCTCACCTTTGCAGCTGAGTTGAGCTGCCCAGGTGGAGCTGCAGATTTACTGCTGCTTCTTGACTTCTGCCCCAGTATCCGTCCCTGTCTGACAGACCCTCTGACAGTGGGAGGGACTGAGGTGTAGTCCCTATTGCTTCAGCTTTTTCCAGCTCTCTTAGATGATTTCTGGTGAAATCTCACTAATTCATAGAATTGTTTAGATAGGAAAAGAACTTTGAGATCACTGAGTTCAACCACTAATGCTGCACTGCTAAGCCCCCTACTAAACCATTTCCCCAAGCACTACATCTGTTTCTATGGCTAGTTTCCTCCCTGCCTGGGCTGCACCAACACCTTTGCTCTGATTGGGAACCACGTTCACAACCAATGCAATTACTCCGCTCGCTTCTGCCTCTGAAAGGGGTCACTGCTGCTGTCAGAACTGATGGTCAGTTCCTGCCGCTCCCTGCACCACCCATTGCTCCTGGGCTGACTGGGACTGGCAGAGGCACCACATCATTCCAGCTGGACCCAAGTGCATGACGTGATGGGAGTCAGCAGTTTGGCAAAGAGCTGAAGCTGATACTGCCACTGAAAAAGCAGCAGCAAGTCACTGTTCCCTCCACCAGCCATCCAAGCAGCTCATTCCTGCCCTCCGTGGCTCAGAGCCGGGGTCTGGGGAGTGAAAGTGCAGCTCAGGCTGCACAGGATGGGGACAGCTCTGCTGGGGCCAGGGGGAGTTGGCAACAAATTGGGCTTGAGGAGGAGGGACTTCTGTTTGCAACAGCAGCACTTTTGCTGCCCATCAAACAGCAGCTGAGCAAACGGGTTTGTCCATGGACATGGTGTGTACCAGAGGAACCTGGTGACCTGCCCCTGCTCACACACTGCCTAGCAGAAAACAGCCCTGGAATCACAGAATATCCAGAGCTGGAAGAGAGCCACAGGGATCACTGAGTCCAACTCCTGGCCCTGTTTTGGACCCAGCCTTCCTCGAAAGCTAGGACTGCTGCAGGCTTTGGGCCTGGCTTTACAGAGAATGTAACGCACATAAAATGTCCGAGGCATTGTGTGAGCATGGTGGGAGAGAGACGCTGCCCGGGATCCTTTGACTGTCCCAAGGTCCCAGCAGGACAGAAGCAGGGCTGCCATGCTGGCAGGGTGCAGCCACGTTGTTCATGCCCTTCTCAGGACTGTGCCATTTTCTTTCTGTGTCAGGAGAGGAGCCTGTACCCAAAGCTGGGTGTTCACCAGGCAGGGACACTGGGAGCAATGAGGCTCCATCCCAGCTGAGCAGCAGGCTGGCATCAAGCTCTTGATGTGGGGGCTGGACATGGGTGAATGTGGAGTCACTCTGAGCTGGGTGACAAGCCAGCCAACCTCCAGGGTGCTGACACCAGCAGTGTCCCAGGACTCGCTTTTCTGCAGCTGCTGTTTTGGAAGAACACCTTGGCCAGGCTCTGTCCTGAGCCCCTCCATGGCTCTTGGCCCACATGCTCTGTCGACAGCCATGAGCCACAAAGTGATTTCTCTGTAGCATCACATCTCCAGACCCATGTTATCCATGTGGGACCCACGTGAACAGAAAGGAAAAGGCACTGCTCAGCCAGGACAACCATGGAAAGCCCTAGTCAGTCCTTTTTCAGGTGGGCACTTCTTTATTTCTGCTTGTCACAGAGGTGGGAGCATTTTGCCTTTCCCCAGGCAGATGTGCTACAAAGCATCTTGTTACCCCGGAGACTACACTGCAAATCTCCTCTACACTGGTGAGAACTGCATTTCTAACCCCAAGGCCAGGCCTCCAGAATGCCTTGGAAGAGACTCAGGACCGCACCTGGCTTGCAAGGAGCCCAGACCACCCAACAGACATAACCATCTAACCAATCTCTGAGGGCTGTGCCCATCATAACATGGGACCCCAACCTCAGCATGGTCCTGAGATCAGCCTCCCACCTTGGAGTCCTCCCTTCAGCATCCCTGTGAGCAGCTCAGACATCTCCTGAAGCACAGTGAGGTACCTTCCAGCCTGTGCTACAACACATGCCTGACCGACATAGAAACACCACTGTCAGCTGAAACGCTGAGGTGTAAGATGCTGGAAAAACAAAACCAGGAACAAATCAATCTATGTCACGCTAGTGTTTCACAAAAACTTCACAAAACAGTCTCATCAGTTGCAGGCCATGGTTTGAACACACACACACACTGGTTGTGACCTGAGAGGAAACACAGGCTCACGCTTTATCTTTGGACATCAGGAAAATCAAAATAAAGGTTCTGTCAAAATGCCTGGCCTAACATCCTACCAAGACTTACTGTCTTCTGCCTTTATTGACCTGCTGAGTTTGTTTCAAATTAGCCTCACCACCAGAGGCAGACAGAATAAATTCCTCTCCCATCTCAGCTTCATTCAAGCCCTATGTGTAAGCAAGAATCCTTTCCTCCACAGAGCCAGGCAAAGCTTCTCTGCAAACCCACACCCATGTGTCCACAATTAGGCCTTGGTACTCCATGCCAAGCCATGCAGAGCCTTATTTATAGTGTTAAACTTTCACTTCTCACCAATTATCTGAACTACCCACTGAGGTTAGGCAGATGTTGGCCTTGTAAGCTCTTTCCATACTGCTGTAAGAAAAGGGCAGGATTAAGGTTAGAGCTACATTTGTCAGCTTTGTTTGCTTTGTCCAGTGCCGTTGCTGGAGAACAATGGGTTTGTATTCAAGGCAAGAGATCACATAAATGATTGTCTCTGAGAAGAGTTAAATGTGTTTCTGGAACAGCACTTAGATGTCCTGGTTGATTTAGTGCAATCCCATTGATAGTTGGAGCACACGGGGTAGCATGACAGAGTTGAAGAATCATCATTCCTGCAAAATTTGTCAGGATGACCTCAGATCAGAATATTTATCTTTGGTAAAACAGACAAAATAAACAGGCAAACCAATCCTGGAGGAAGGGGAGGGGGGACCCAGCAGGACTTCAGCTTGGTGGTGATTTGCTCTCTCTCCTCCTCTGGAGAGGCTCCTGGTTCCCTGCGCTGGGGGAGCTGCTGTGTCTCCACGTGGCACAACTATGCTGGTCCTTCACTGGGACCACTGGAGAGACAAGAACAGGAGAAACCACTCTGGGACTCAAGGGAGAATTGCTGGGCATGCTGTGAAAAGCCTCTGCCACCACCACACCAGCCTTTCCTGGACAAACTTTCTTTTCCTTGCTAAATGATGCTGCCAGATGGAAGTGAGAGACTGGAGAGCTGACCTTTGAGCCGCACCTACGTGCCACCATCTTCTAGTTGCCACCTCCTTGCTCCACTCTCTGCCTGATGCATGACAAAGAGATGAACAGGATTCTGGGATGGGGAAACACCACACAATGTATCTCCAGCTCCATTTAACACACTTACAGATCTCTTTCAGCTACTCAGCTCGTGCAAGGCATGGAGACACAGCAGAAGTTTAGTTACTAAGATTTACTTCAGCCCTCATTACTATTGGCCTGGAATCCTTCAAAAGGGATTCAGACTCATCATGAGTCATGGAGCACAGCTAATCCTTCCCAAACCTGGGAGCAAACAAAGCCTCACACCTGCCTATTCAAGACCATTTTCAAAGTGATGGTGCATTGTTAAGCTCAGCTCCCTGGCGTTTGGATTTCGGGGCTGATCCTTCCTGGCTCTGTGCAAGCTACACAGCTCTATGAAGCTGCTGCTGTCCCGTGTCACAGCCCCTGAGCCCTGCAGGACAGTTCAGGGGAGTGCAGGACAGGGCAGGGTGATGGGCTGTTTGGGACTTCCATACCTCTTCCAAGGGAATGGAGGACAGTCAGTCAGAGCTCTGCACCTCCTGTCATCCTTGTGGGGATTTACAGCAGACATACCAGAGGAGCTGTCCCATAGAGACTTTGCATGTAAAAGGATTCCATTAAATGTTAGTTTTTCCTTCTCTGTTCCCCATGTTATTATTTTTAATCCAGCACAATGTGAAAGCAGCACTATTGATTTGTGTTCCTCAGCATCCCACTCTCCTCCACTCTCGTTCTCCGTCTCCCACACTGTGACAAGGGTTGTGCTGTGGCCACGGCCCATGTTACCTGCAGTGCTCTCAGCCGTGAGCAGTGAGGTGCAGACATGTATTTGGGATTTTGGCAAGCTGGACCCCAACGAAATAAACAGCAGAGAAATCTTGTCAAAGGGGAAGCCTATCTTTCACCAGGTCATAGTGAGGGATGGCAGTTGTGGGAATGTCATAAACCAAAGAATGCCCCACAAATTGACTGTCCTAGAAATGCTGAAAGGCATGAGAATTTATGGACCCAAAGACCCGCAAAGTTTACTTTTCCTGGAGAATCATTTGAAAAATATGTTTAGAGAGCCCACTGTTGGTTCCAAAATAAAGCCAGCTTACAAATAAACCAGAAATGAGCCTTAAAAACAATCCTAGTTCATTTGAAAAGAATGCAGGGACAATGCACAGCCCATCCTCTGCTCCTCAGGGAGGTGGCAGTGTTGCTTTGTACATGCTGGAGGAATTGCTACAGACTGAGATTTTTTTCAAACGAACAGCAGTGTACCATAATATACCAACAAAATTTAAGGAATGACTTAATCTAATGAAATGTAAGATCAGAGCGATATGGAAACCACACCAAAGACCTGGACCCAAGCTTTGTATAATTGAGCCAGACTAGGACACTTGTGTTTGCACACACACTCTAGGGTTTTCAACCAACTGCCAACTTTGTATTTGCTGAGAAAACAAAGTTTAAGTTGACCACCCAGCTATCTAAGAGATCCTGATAACACCACTCATGTCTCCCCATCAGTATCATAAATCTTCAATTTCGTTATCTACAATGCACGAGGAGGCAAAAACACACACGGCGGGGGTGACATGCCAGACTGGGTGCACGTTCCAACGTGACTGCCCTGTCCGGTTTTAAAGCATCTCATACAGCACATGCAGCTGATCTGTCTGAACATCCTCACCGAAAATATTCCCAGGGAGAACTGCACCTCTGGGAAGGTCAGAGAAAGCACCTCAAGAAAGTTTTTTGACGTTACTGTTAAAATTGAAGTATGTTACGGTCATTAAAACACTTCTACGAGCCAAGATACCCGCTCCCAAAGAGAGCATACTTACTATAGACACGGGCAGTGACTAAAGGCATGACCATCCAGCAGAGGGGCTGATCTGGGAGCGCCCGTCCCATAGTTCACCTTCACTCACCTTCACTCACGGGGGAACGTCCTGAGCGGCGCTTCCCCTGACTTACGAGCCCGAGGCATGTTTTACTTGCAAACCCTCCCCGAGTGGCAATCAATTGAGTGGCTCTGGTTTTATTTCTCTGATGATGTCACTTTAAATACTTTTCATGTTCCATTTGTTATTTTTACTTCTAAAAATGACGCATTTCTTCAAATTCATTTTTCTCCAATTAGTCACATCTTAGTGGAACCAGCTCGTCCGCCTGCCTCTCACAGACAGCGTCGGGCCCGTCTGCGCCGCGATCGCCGCTGACAGACCCACCGGCGCACCTGGATACACACGGACAGCAGTCGGCACCTTGTTTATTCCAGATGCTCTTCTGGCTTCCTGCCCAAAACCTTTGCAGCAGGGCCAGAGCAGGAGAACTGAGAACTGCAATTTTACCCGAATAAACCACAGCCATAAATCAAAGACAATGAAAAGCCACGAGGAAAAAAGCAACAGAGAGGAAGGAAGATGAGTCTCTCCACTTGTGGAGCAGCCTCTGTAAGAGCAAAGCCGTGACAGCTCCGCAGCCCCTCAAATCTTCTGGCCGCATGCTGCTTCTCAACACTTAATGCAAAACAGTCTGTGGCTACAGCTTGTCAGAGAGAAAAGCGTTAAGAGAAATCTCAAGGTTTTCCCTACCTGATCTGAACTTGCTCCGAATCAGCAAAGAGTGCTCAGACCCCAGGAGTGTCATGGTGACTCAGGGACCAGATCCAGACGCCCCTCACTTAAACCATTAACTTCCTCCACAGCGAAAAGCCGACCAGAGCGCGGCTGGTGCTCAGCATTCATCCAGCTCTCCTGGACTCTCGGCGTGCTTTTACAGCCGGCTGGCAAGAAGCAGCAAGTGGCTTTGTAAGATTTGGTCCCATCCAGCACTGACCCCGCACAGACACCAACTGCTCGCCCTGTGCTGTGTTGAACTAATTAACGTGGAGCCAGCGGGAGCCTCCCCCCGCCCGGAGTTTACTACCAGCAGCTGGGTGTCCTGGCTGATGTCATCGTCTAGCGGGGAGCAGCGACTATCGGAAAGGGTCTTAGCAAAGACAGAAGTTTGATATCTGATACTAATTACTACCGGCCGTACGCAGCCAATCCGGGCTCTCCCCGTCTCAGCCGACTTTGGGAGCGCTGGAAATATCAACAGAGCCGGGGTTTAACTCTTTGCAGCGTGGTGTGAGACAGGCCCTGCCGCCTCAGCGCCCACCGGGGCGGCCGGGGGGGCCGTGTGTCCCAAAGGTGAAGGAAGGGCTGGGACTGGGCCAAGTGTCCTGGGCGAGGGGTGGCTGGGTGACGGTCCTGCCACGCGAGTGCCACCTTGGGTGCCCTTCCCGTCAGGAGCCAGAGGATGCGGCTGCTCGGAAAATGGAGCTGTGGCTGCAGCTGCCGCTGCCCTGGGCTCACCGATCCTGGAAGCTGGGAGTGAGCACAGGGGTGCTCAGGTGTTTCATCTGTACTTCACAAAATCCCAGAATACACTGAGTTGGAAGGGACACACAAGGATCACTAAGTTCAACCCCCAGCCTTGCACAGGCCCAGACCCAAGAGTCACCCCATGGGCCTGAGAGGATCATCCCAACCCTCCTGGAGCTCTGGCAGCCTCAGTGATGTTCCCACTGCCCAGTTCCAGTGCCCAACAACCCTCTGGGGAAGAAAACCTTTTTCTAAAATCCAGTCTAAACCCTCCTGCAGCACAGGTGTGGGCAAGGCTCTGCTGCTCAGCACACAGCTTTTTCAGTATGTGGCTCGGTGTGTGGCATTATCCACCTGAGATGCTCAGGTGGCAGATGCTGCAGGCACCCAGAACACATCCTCTCATGCTGTGGCACACAGACACTCAGATACGTAAGGAAGGGCTAAACCTTGGCTCAAAGTTCCCTGTGCTACAGCTGAGCACAGCTATCCTGAGGAGGTTGGGAGCAGCTGTCTGATGGACACAGTGCAATGCAGGATAATTCCCCACCTACCAAAAACATGCTCTCAGAGAAGAAAAGCTTCTTGGAAACACACAAAATAAAGAGACACAGATCCTTTGAGGGTTCCCCTCTAAGAGCCCATGTCTGGTTCAGTTGAGGTAGTGGAAGAAAATGAACTGGCGGCACCTTTGACCATATACCATAAGTGTACAAGCCAAGCTAAGTCAAGGACAGGTCTCAGCTTTCCTGGCACATGGGTCTTACCTGGGAAGTTGTTTAAATTCTGTCTAGATCATAGATACTCACCTGAAAACTCCCCCAGAACTGGTTGAGCTTTTGTTAGTTTGTTGGTTGTTTTTTTACTTATTAATTTATTATAATCTTGTTGTTTCTGGGAAATAAACAGTTTGGGACAATGATAGGAATTTCAGGGCTTCTAGACTCGTGGCCCCAGAAGCTCTGATCTCATCAGTGCCCCACCTACAGTGGAGAACTCTCAAGGTCCCTCACCCTCATGCAGTCCATGTGATAGAACTATGGGAGCACAGAGTCATTTAGGTTAGAAAAGTTCTCTAAGATCACCAAGTCCAATCCTCAACCCAGCACTGTCAAGTCCACCACTAACCATGTCTCTAAGCACCAAATTTATTGAACATTTCCCGGGATGGTGGTTCCACCACTCCCCTAGGCAGCCTGTTCCAGGGCTAGACCACTTCCAGTGAAGTTTTTCCTAAACCCTGGTGCATCTATTGCTTGTTACCTGGCAGCTGAGGTAGAGGAGACTGTCCTGAGCTGAGCCCCCTCCCTGCCATGGGCCTGACGTGTGATTTCCTGGTTGTCTACATCTGATGAAGTGGATATTCCTTAAGGACTGATGGCAGAAAGGTGATTTAAACAAATTGAGCTCTGGGTGCTGAGCTGAGCCAGTAAACAGAATTTACTGTAGTGTCCAGCAAGGTGGCCAGGAGTCTTGTTCCTTACTCATTTTCCCAAATGTTTTGTCTGCAGTATTTGAAATGTCCCTTCTGTGGACTTACCCAACTGTTCTGAAACAAAAGCCACCATTTAGCAGAGCCATGCCATGAGCAACTCAAGGACAAGACAGGACTCATTGACACCACAGTCTCAAACTGCACTTTCTTGTATTTTTTTTTGCTTTGCAAACTCCTGCTTGGTTTTCTGCTTCTGCTGGCCAAAGCCCCACTCAGGTATCACTGCTCCCTTTGGAGCCTGGTCATTCCTAATGTCTTTTCCATCCTACATGAGCCAGAGCTGCCTGAGAGCCCCTCATGTGCTGCTCCCCCCCTGGGCCTGCCCTCTGCCCTGTCAGGACTCTGCAGGTGTGATGGATGGGTCTCCAGATCCACATCAGCCATGACAATGCTCGTGTCAGAGAAAGTGTAATTCTGTGTTTTCTGGTGGGGAATGAGCTTTGCTTCCTCACTCCCCTCTTACTGCTACTGCAGTGGTTTGTGGTCGTGACCTTTTCTGCCAGCATGTTACCATCTCCAGTTTCCGAGTTCAGTGGAAGAGTAGAATGCAAGGGGATATTGCATTGATGCTGCTCAGGGTACATCTCCCTGTGGCAGGAAAGGGCCATCAGGCAGGGATGGCTTAGGACCAGCAAAGACAGATGAGCTGCCCAACGTGTGCAGCATCTCACATGCTACTCTCTTCCTGGATGTGTCCCTCTGCTCCTTCAGGACTATCTGCAGACACAAGGGATGGGCACAGGAGCTCCAGGCCTGATGCCAAGTGCTTGGAGGAGGCTGGAAGGGCAGCCTGGCTCCTCTGGCAGGCCCTCTGCTGAATGAGCTTCTCCCATCACCTCCACCATGGGTACCTTGTCTGTCCTGAGGCTCATGCACAGAAGAGGGTTTGTCCACACATTGAGGACATTGGCAGTGCAGGTGCCTTCCGGACCCCTAAAGACCTTGAGTATCATATTTTTCTGCCTTCCATGGACATGCATTGCCCACCTAAATGGTAAATGAAGACAAAGAATTTTTTTCTAGCATGGATAATGAACATGACTAGTAGGTAAGATGGATGTAGATCTCCTAATTTTCACAGCAGACTGGAGGTGCCTCTAAGGGAGTAAATAAAAAAGAAATGAATAAAAAAATCAAGTTTTGACTTTCAGAATTTTTGCAAAATCTTTGCAAAATCTTTCAATAAGCCAAAATCAGAAATACATAAAAAAGGAAGTAGAAAAGCTGAGCAATGATCAACAGGGAAAATAGGGCAAACACCATGTTGTTTTTATTTCGATGGGATATGGGCTGCAAAACATATAGCTGAAAACTGAACAGATTAGTGAAATCCCAGAATGGTCAGACCACTGACAGTCCTTCCCCTGAACACCCAGGTCCCAAAAATCAGCATTGACACTCTGCTGAACGATACCAAAACTGAAGGGAAAGAGCAGGAAAGTTGGAGTGTCAACCAATGGGCTCAAGCTGCTCTGTTTGATCTCATCTGAAAACTTAAACCAGAATTTTCTTAAGAAGGCCGAGGAGAAACTCTGTGTCAGCACAAACAACACCTTGAGAGGGTCTTGCTTCCCTGGTACTGCTCTCCATGCAGCTCCCTGGCCAGGTGATGTTGGAGGCACCACTGAGAACCCTGACTGCTCTTCTGAGGAGGCTGTAGAAACTGCACTCATGACTTTGGCAGCCACTAGACAGGGGGCTGGGGCTTCTCAAGTCTGAAGTGGCCCCAGTCTCTCATTCTGGAGTGGTCATTACTAATGTTGGGCTCTTGACTGTGGAGATACATAAATTGGTCATTTCTCTTCCCTGCTCTGTGCTCTATTTACATTTATTGATGTTGACTCTCTTCTGATGTTTCATCTTTCAGGCACTCAGCATGGAGAGAACATTCTGCAACTGTTTGCAGGAAGGTTTACTTCTAACTGCTTTAGTCATTTTGAATCATCAGCTGCTTTCCTGAATATTTCTGCTGAGGAGCCCTGTCCCAGCACATGTTCCTTTGGCACTCCATAAATCACCTCACTCAGATGTGAAGAATGGCCATTGTCTTTAAGAAGTCTTTAGTCCCTGGAAGGCCCTTCCTCTTCTCACCCACAAGCTTGGAGCTAAAGATATCTGTGGAGGAATCTCAATGAAAGGTTGGTGAAAACTCACTGTATTCTTTGGCCCACCCTTGCTCAGATTGTCAGTGAATGCTTCAGAGACTTCTGAGCAATTAGTGGGCATGGTAACCCTCATATACAGAATTCCTCCACATTTCTGCTAAATCTATTAAAAAAAATTACAAAATGGAATGAACATTTAGTCTTTTACAGTTCCTTGGGTCCTCACCAGAGCCTTTTGTAAAAATGATCATCCTATTTACCCTTCTCTACCACTCATGGCAGATGAGGATGTTTGGTCTCGTCTCATGCTTAGCAGAAAAAACTTGTTCCTTTGAATAGTTCAGAATTCTGCAGTCCTCCAGGACCACCAGGTCCCAGAGAGTTGTTACTATTTGTTTGAAAATTTTTTTGTAAAATCAATTCTGATGCTGCTTCAACAGCTCCTTAATCACATTTGTAGGAAAGGCAGACGTCGGTGTATTACAGACCCCAGACATGTTATTACCTGGCCACCTTCCTTTCCACCTCTTACTCTGCTGATGCTTGCACTGGCTGTTCCTCTGTCCTTGGGATGTTTTACATACTATCCCAAATGAGGGCAATGCCCTATCCTGCCCAAGCCAGGTAAGTAGGGCAAGGTAAGTTGCACAGGTGTTTAGGGGAGAAGCAAAGCAGTCCATGAGCTCCACTAGGCTCCCTACTTATGTTCCTACTGCCAGCTCCCTCTGCCTCTCAGAGAATTATAACCCAGAGCACTATTTACCACTCCATTGAAATTAGAGATAAGCCTGTGATGGAAATGAGTGGTAATGAAAAAACCCAGTTTGTTCACAATATCACAGTATCAGCAAGGTTGGAAGAGACCGTAGAGATCATCAAGTCCTACCTATAATCTGACAGCAACCCATCATCTAAACCATGGTACCAAGTGCCTCATCCAGCTACTCTTGAACACCTCCAGGGTCGGTGACTCTACCACCTCCCTGGGCAGCCCATTCCAATAGCAGATCACCCTTTCAGTGAAGAATTTCTTCCTAATATCAAGTCTAAACCTCCCCTGATGGAACTTGAGAGTGTGTCCTCTTGTTCTGTTAAACAGTGCCTGAGCCTGCCTGAGCCCAGGACACTTCTGGCGAACATCAAGCACTGGCTGTACCCCTGAGATACCCTGCAAGGAGCAGTGCCTGCACCTTTCCAACTGCTGCTTCTCCCTGCTGTGGCAGGGGTGGGAAGGGTTCAGGCACTCATGGGCTCTGGTGAGAGGCTGTGTCTTGTGTTGACCCCAGGTTTCTGAAATGGTGAAGATTCAAAAGTCCCCTGATGCAGATTCCACGACCTGCTCTTATAAGTCCTTTCTCACCTCTCCAAAACTTAACATCCATGAACTATACCCTTCTGTAAAACCATGCCAGTGACACAGGCTGAGAGGGCAGAAGAGTTGAAAGGCATTTCTTTCTCCTCCTCTCCCCTCCTTCGTTCCTTCTTCCCTTCTTCCCCTTCTCGCTTTCCTCATCCAGGGAATACCAGTGTCCTCTTAGAAGGTGACACAACCTCTAACAACCTTTAATTTATTGACTTATCTCAACAAATTACTCAACTGCTAAATTCACTGTCCAGAGCTGGTATTTCTCTGTGATGGTCACAACCTGAGAGTCACCCTGACCACACGTATTCTTGATGTCCTCAGGAAACAGATGAGTTGTCTCCCATAAACCTCAGGCAAGTAAGACAGTCACTGAGATCCCACGAGAGATACTGAGCTATTTGCCTGGCTGCTGCCCACCTTAGACAGCCCAGAACCCCCCCCAACAATGTCTTCAGGGTGTTTCCAGAGTTGTCACTGCCCAGTGTGTCTTGGCCATGTCTGCACCACAGTCACTGTTCAGCTTTTAAAAGGGCATCACCACCAGCTGCACGTTTCTTTGGAAGGTGAAACAGGCACCTAGAAGACCAATGTTGCCTCCCATTTCCATTTCCAGCTCTGCTATAAGCACCTCTGTTGTAAACAGGGTCATATTGACTGCAGTAAGTGAAGGAGTGAGCCTTAAATACCAGAATAAATTAGTCATGGTAGGGAATTCCTTTGAACTGAGAAGTCACACCCCAGAGCCATGAGGATATCAGTTCTGTGTTGCTCACCAGATCCCAGGAAGCCATCCCTTCTAATCTCCCAACACACCCCATTGTTTATGGGAATGATTTATTTTAAAGCAGATTGTTTGTTTCTATGTAGATTTGCAACTGTGGGAAAAAGATACAAATAAGCTGAAGTTCCAGTGAAAGCCCTCTGGGGACTTGGAGGGGTCAGGGTGTGACAGTGTCTGTGCCACAGGAGGCCAGGCTGCAGCAGGTCTCAGAGCTGTGGAGCTGCAGCCGAGGGAGGGATATCTCCCAGATTCCCCCCCGAGTTGCTCTGCCAGGACAGGCTGGGCTCTGTCTCCTGCCCACTGCTCTGCCAGTTGCTTTCTTGCACAGGAAATCCAGCTCTGCTCCAAAGGGGACCTGCTGTGTCACCCATGTGCTCCACGTTATCCAACGACTGCTGGTGTTGACACTGGGATAGAATATATTTACTGGCATTGTCAACAGCAAACCCCTGAGTTCAGCAAACTGAATTCACTGCAAGACTTAGGGTTGGCTAGAATCTCAAGTAATAGGTCTCACAGCCAGTTTGCCAATGTCCAAGGTAACAGTTTTTCCCCAGACCTGGTATCCTGCCAGTCATGTCTGCTCAGATTGTCCCCCCCTGTAGAAATGAGATTATTTGCCTTCTTTTCTCCAGCACCTGGCAGCTCCATTTGGAGAAGACCCCTCCTGACATGGCCTTATCTCTTGAATCTTCACAGCATGCTCTGGAAAGAAGAATCTGACGGTATGAACTCACAACTCTGACCCCCATCCTGTGAGGACACTAGTGATAATTTGCTGTGTGCTTGTGCAGCTGTGGCATCCAAGGTCCCACGGGGAGGGACAGCTGTACTGGCACAGAGCTCTGTGCTGGATGTTCTCAGGCTGGCATAACTCTGAATCTTGAAGGAGCAGGAAGGCTGGAAAAAGAGTTGTCTGTAAAAATATGTTGCTCGAGAGGAGTGTGTTCTTCCATTCATTCATACTCAATACAACTGTGATGAACTAAGGGCAGTACTCAAGGGCAGGTACCACAGGGGAACCAATAGCCAAGGCTTACAAGGAGCTCTGGATATCCTTTGAAGATGCCTACTGCCAGGATATCATCATCGTCATCAGGAGGGCGAGAAGAAATCTTGCCCTGGGGAAGACTTTTCCAGTGGGCCAAGGGAATGGCCCATTACTGGGTCCCAGTAATGGAGACAGGGATCACTGCAGTTGTCTGAATTCAGAGCAGATATGAACCTCCTGCTCTGAGACTGCCCCAGGAGAGTTCCAGCTGTGCCGCTGATCATGGCCTTTAGAAACCTGCAAAGAAATGATCTTCTCTTTGCATGGCTGAGATTTAGCCAGGGTGAATTGCACAGAAAAGAGGTTCTGTGGCTCTTACATGGCAAACAGGATATTCCTCTCCATGATCTGGGACAGACAGAGCCTTTCAGAGCTGAAGCTCACGAGGCAGCAGTGTCTCTGTCACTATGAAGCAGAGGTTGTCTCTAGGGATTAGCTCAGAGTGATCCTAGGTCAGTCCTGGCTCAGGACATGGTATTTGCTTTGATCAGGAAGCTGTGAGCAGGGATGGTCCAAGACAACCTAGACCTTCACTTCTCATCACATCTGGTAAACACCATGACAGCAGCATTTTGCTGCCTTGAATTTGCCATTGTCTGCCAGGCTTTTAAGGGCTCTATCCCTTCCCTATGTCCTCACATAGTGTGAGGGCAGGAATTTATCATGGAGGTGTCATGAGCTCCTCCCATTCTGACAGCAGACAGCCTTGCTTGAATTGGAGCTGTGAACTATTTATCACTGTGCTGCAAGCATCCAAGCAAGGTCCCTTAATTTATGAAGGTCCAGAAGATATTATGCAATTGACAACACGAACACAAAAATACTTCTGCACTTTGCTAAAGCTACTATTAAGCTGCCTGATGTTTTCATCATAATATTTACTTCTTTGTAAATACACTAAATTCTCCAATCTCAATTCAAAACAGAGAGATCAGAGAATGAAAATAGGGAGATGACATAGCTGTTTAAAGATTATGCAAAATGTTTTTTACCAGCATAAATATTTGATTGTAAAACTCTGGCTGTTGTGTTTACTGAACAGGGATGTGCAGCGAGTGTGGAGAGCTGCCACAGCCGGCCACTGGGCTATCCCATGTTCCCGCCTGTCCCTTTCCATGTGCTCCAGGCTGCAGGGATGGTGGATTCCCTGTCTCTCTTGATCATAGTGGGACACCAAGGTCAGGGTACTGGCCTCGGTGGGAGGTCCAGCACAGCAGCACCGTGTGCTCTGATACGGACTCACAGGCAAAGCAGGGTCTTGTTCCCCTGCCCCTGTGGGAGGAGGAGCGGGGACAGACTCTGGATTCCCTGCAGGCACAGCTGAGGGAGGTGTATAGTGAGTGGGATTGTGAATGTCTGTATTTCACAGCTGGGCAGGCAAATTTCAATTTTTATCCACTGGAGTTGATATTTTGGGGGTGGTTTCCTAATGGAGCCTGTCACTTTCTCCCTTCAAGGGAGTTATTTCCAGCACCCACAGCAGCTCTGATGTCTCAGGCCAGAAGCAGGAAGCTCACAGCTGCCGAGCTCCCCTTGCAGTGGTACCTGAGGTAAGCCTCAAATGCTGCAGCCCAGAAGCAGCATAGAAAGCATGCACTCCCTCCCTCCATCCAGCCCGTGCCTTGTGCATGGTGCAAACTAAGCCTAGAGCTGGCTGCCTGTGCCCTTACCTCCGTAGCCACCCACAGTGGTCACCCCAGGCGAGGATCCAAGAACACCTTCATTTCCCCAGACCATGCTGCCAGATACCCTCTGTGTGTCCAGGCTGCAGGTTGACTGAAGGCATGAGAACAGGACAGTTGCTGCAGGGCAGGAAATACTTTTCTCTCCTGCTTTTACCTGCAGCCAAACGTGCCTCAGCTCTGGGCAGCTCTCACCCCAGGGCAGACCTCACCCCCTCAACCTCAGGATTTTGAGGCTCAGAAGCCTCTGTCGGGGCATGAGGAGGGCGAGGTCGAGGCCGGGGTGATACTCTGTATGATTAGCCCCGAGCTGCTTTCTGGGTGGCCAGTGCAGGCAGGCAGGATTTTGTGCTTGGTCTGGCTGCTCCAAGCACGGCTGGCTTGGTGCTGCCTGGAAATGAGGCAGAGAAGCAGACCCCCAGGACTTTGCTGACCGTGTCCCTCCCTCACCCGTCACTCACGAGGTGTTTGCAGAGATACACAGGTGCCAGAGGGGCTGCCTAAGTGCCTGTGGTCCATGGAGCAGCTGGGTACTCAGGCAGTGCAGACACTGCCAGGCCATGGAGCCAAGGGGGATGTGCCAGATCCTGCAGTGAGCCCCGAGAGCTGCAGAGCCTCTGCAGGACACGGACTGTGGGCTGACTTCTGTTCCCTCTGCAGGGGGACTTTGGGCGAGTCACGTCTCCTTTGGGTTTCCTTATCTCTAACTGGCCATAATGAGGTGAACTCCCCTGTAAAGCCCTTGGAAATCTCCCACCGAGCAGGGCCAGATAAGAGCTGTGTTGCTGTAAGCCCTGCAGCAGCTCCAGGGCTCGAGGTTTCCCTTCAGCCTGCACAGCCCTACCTCTGCTCCCGCCACGCAGGACTGCAGCAACACGTTGCTGTTTCCACCTGCATCCTCCCCTCCTGCCCACGGAACCACCTCGGCACCGCCACTTGTTTGGTGGCTCAGCCCTAAATAAGGAGCGTGTTTTGGGAGGGGTGTGACAACCGCTAGGCAGCGATATGAAACAAAGCTGGGCCTGGGTTAGTGGCGAGCAGAGCTAAAGCCCCAGATATATATCGGATGGGCTGGGAGCATTATGTATTCCTGGAATGCCTTCTGGTCTTTATTAAAATGAAACCACAGTCAGCCCAAGAGAGCTCATCGCCCAGGCACGGGGCCAAGTATAAGTTACTTCTACAAATATTTATTTAACCATATCAATGACAAACTCTTTTGTATAAATGTTTTTATTTAATCATAATTTACCAATTATTTTAAATCAATTGTTTGCCTGGTTTCTAAACACTAATCAAGAGGCTTGCATTAGCATTACTCAGGCGGATTAGATGCATTATTGCGCTGAAATTTGTGCCATCGCTTGCCTGCCTTGGCCATGGAAGAGGATGGAGATGGATCCCAAATTTCACTCAGTCTGTCAGATTCCTGGAGGACTGTGCACGAGGCATTGCCAGCCCTGCCCACCCAGGTGACCTCTGGGCTCAGCTGAGTTCCCCAGGCACAGGGATGAACAGACGCTGATTCCACCTGGTGTTCTCAGGACATGATTCCCTCTGATCTCTCTCAGCTAATGGACCCTGCACTCATGGAGTTGCTGGCCCCATCACAGATGCTTTGAGTGCCCTGTCCTGCCCCTGCTTTGCTCTTTTACCTAACTCTGGACCTTTCACTGGTGTTCCTCAGTGTCCCCTCAGATCAGCCCTGGCAGGAATATGCGACCCCTGGCTATGGTGCTTTGGGACAGAACTGGAGCCCATGGATGATGACATTTGTGTCCAGTGTCCAGCAGCCTGCTCCCAGTCCTCTCAGCTCCCTCACCTCCTCATGAACACTCTGGAAGACCCCAGCTCCCAGGCATTGGTTTCCCCAGCTCCCTCACACATGGACCTTCTCCAGTTTGAGTCTCCCGCTTTTGCTCCTGAAATTAGACAATGCCTAAAAATAGAGAATCTGCACTTCTGCAGGACTGTGCCTTCTCCAGAGGACTGTGAGCTGTGGTGAAGGCACGCAGCAGAGCTGCTGGAAACATGGGTGCTGTCAGAGTCCCTGGGGACTGGCAGCCCTTGGTGACCCCAGGGACCCTGTGCACTGTGGCCTCTCTCTCACACAGCAGCTTTGGGGAGCAGCTACTCCTGCACAGCCACGCAGAGCCAGGGAGGAGCAGGAATCTGCATTGTTTATTTATAGGATTTCAGGCTGCTACTGTCCTGCACCTTGGCTCGCTGCTCGGCAGCGCTGCTCTGAGCACCGGCAGTGCTCCGCTCGCTCAGGGTCTGTTCATCATCTGCATTCCCTGCCTGCGAGCTGCCAGCTTCCTCAGAATCCCATTCCACCACAGCCCTCCACAGGGCAGCTGGTCTGCTCCTGCCAAAATCCCCCTTACAAGCCTTTCTCTTGGGGTCTCCATGTGGTCTCCCTCTGCCAGGCACTGTTTGGTCAGAAATGGGAGCTGTGGTGCCATGAAGGCGGGAGAGCTGGTGCTTCATCCTGCTTCCAGCAGCCTCTCCAGGCCTCCCTCTCCCATCAGTTTATGCAACTCAGGCAGGAGAGAAAGCAGAGACTTTGAAATTCTCCCAGATGAGAAGGAATATATAGGTGCCAAACTCTGGAAAACACAGACTTGGAAATGAGTAATGTGAGCACAGACTTTGTCACAGCGCTGCAGCAGAGACCCAAAATCGCCAGCAAATTTCTTCTAAGATAATTAAAACCCATACAAACAAAAAGAGGAATTGAGGCAAGTTGGATATAACCATGGGACTTAGCTACTATTTTAAAGATGATGAAATTAGAAATCAATGCTTGACATAACCTTATAATGTTTAAGTATGTGGTTTTTTTCTGGCTGATGAGAAATAGAGACACTGCTGGAGCCTGAGCAGTGCAAACACGGGCTGTGTGTGCCTGTGGTCAGAGCTCTGCAATCACTGGGGACACTGGGGACAGAAGCTGCTTGGGAACACACAGGGAAGTTCTTTGGATAGGTCTCTGAAATGCTGTGTAAACACAGACTCACCACTGAAATGTGGATGAAGAGGAAACTCCTGGAAATAAAAACATTTCACACACTGATCTAAAAAGCCTTTTCCTGTTCATACTGAGGGAAAATGAGACAATGTCCCTGTTTAACAATATCTTATTTCTTACAAACCTCTTTTTTTTCCCCTCTTCTTTTTCCTTGAAGGTACTGAGGGTAGTGCACATGATTCCTTCCAATGCAAGTGAGAGGTGACAGTTGTGGGACAATCAGGGGCTGCCTTTAACCCCTGCTCTGCTGCAAGCAGCAAAAGCTGCTGCTCTGTGAGAGCTGCATTCATCCTTCCCAAATGGACTGTCTAAAAATTAGATGCCAGGTTCAGCGCTTGGGTCTCCCGCACAGGCAAAGGACAAAAGCAGGTGCTGGCAGAGGCCACCTGCTCTGCTTGTCTTCCACCCTGGGCTCAGACTAGGAAGAGCTCCTTCTTGGAACAAACACTCCCTTTCTATCAAGAAGAGAGGAAGCTTAGATGACAGCTAAGACTAACATTCAGGTAACTGTTGTGAGAGGACATGAATCCCACCAGGAGTGCCAAGACCAAAGGACACAGAGGACAGTTGACCACGGGACAGCACGGAGAGGTGAGTGTAGAGGAATGGACTTGTGAGGGCCAAAGAGATTCCTGGCAGTGGCATGGCAGGGAAAGAGGAGATCTGGATTTGTGGGAGACAGAGACACAGGCAGTACTGAACACTGATATTAGAGAGCAGAAAAATGGGCCAGGACCCATTTTGTACTACAAAACCTGGTGGCACAAAGCAGTGAACACTGAAGCTATGCTGCCTGTCCCTCACCTTCTCTCCATTCCTCTTCTACATTCCTCCCCAGCTGGCCAGCCAGAGCTCTGCAGATCTATGAAGGAGTTATGGTGTTTATGGTAAAGGCATAAAATCTGCCAGTGTTTGGACATGACTTTCCAGGACCTTCAGATGTGGAGCTATTGCCAACTCATCCATGTTACCTGGGACAGCAAGGCAAACATCAGCTTTCTCCAGCTGTGCAAGGGATGGATTCCTGCTGGTGATTCAGCCTGGCCTCATCCCTGGCAGAAGACTTTGATGTTTATTGTAATAAACAATATACATCCACATGATGTGAGCTAATATCAGTGTTCCTTTGTGAGTGTGACATAAAATGGACAATAAGGGGTTTTATGTGGCAATGGGACACGTGCATGTTGTCAGTCTCTCTACTAAATCTGAATCTCCTTGCAAAAGGCCTCAGAAAGCATTCCCTGGGGCTCTTTGCTTGGGATGATACCAACAACATGCTGAGGCTGTTGACACCCAAGGTACAACAAGCCTTTGTACACCTCATCCAGGTGCAGCCAGAGCTCCTTGGGAAATGTCACATACTTCAGGAAGTGACATTTTTTCTTGACCAAGGTCACACGCCAAATAATGTGAAGATCACTGAGGCCCTCAGTCCACTGCAGCGTCTAAGTCTGTTCAGTGCTGAACACCACAGGACCAGGGGGTTCAAAGGGACAACAGACATAATCCATCAGAAGCTGTGTCTTTCATGAAACAGCAAATACTTGTTCAGGGCAGGGTCAGCTGTAGAAAAGTGGATGTGCAGTAGGACATTTATTCCAGTTTATTCTCTCTGAAGATTGGGCCTCAGTCCATGCAGCTTCAGACCCCTAATCTCAAACTGGTCATCCACACACATCTGGAAATGTTAAATATACTGGGGAGCAAGGAAGGATTCCTGGATTCTGTGTTCATTTTAGGCTGAGTATTTACGTAAGATACTTTTCTTATCTTCCTGAACTATTTTTAGTTTTGTTTGTATGTTTGGGACCCAGACGTATCCCACTATGCTTCAATAAATCTGAAATATCTTTGCTGACAAAAAGAAATGTCGTCTGCTGTTAATGAAAAGAGAGAAATCATTGTATTGAGCTACTTGCATTGTTAGTATTTTAGCAAATGTTCTCTGGGCAGATGTTGATTCATATAAATTCTTAATTTTTATTTAAGGAAAAAAAAAGAATTAAATGTTTGAGTTGAAGGGTATGAAAACTAGGAATAAACTAGACAAAATAAATGTTTCCTTCCAAAAGATCTAATATTGTCACTGTCACTCCCCACCACACAGATTAAAACACTACAAAATGACTTTCAAAGGCCTGTCATGGCCAGGATGGTGCTGGTGATGGGGTACCACAAGGAGGCTGATTCCCACCTGGAATTTCAGGTGTTAAAGCCCAAACAAGTCACCTGCCACTGAGCTGGGGCCCAGCACCCCAGCCCTGACATTGGGTAACCTGGGCAAAGGGGTGACTGAGGGGAAAACTAATAAAAAACCACATATTTTGTCAAGTGGGGAAAGTTTTATAATTTTTATATAAGGAAGGGGATTTTGCAAGAGATGGTTTTTTTCTTTGGGCTCAGCACAGGTGATTTTGTCAGGTTGCCAAGCAGTGTGATTGAAATAAGTCCTTCTGAGCCTCTTTTAATAAAATCACCTCTAAACATGTTCAGTTTCTCCAGACAAAAGTTACGGAGTGAGTTTTGCAGAGTCCTTGGATTAGTGTAAAATGAGATTCCCTGCCAGTGGCAGCCCGGCTGCCTTGATGTCACAGTGGGGGTGGCAGGGACAGCCCCAAAATGTCTCACCTGGAGTGTTTTGGGGACTGTTGGTGGAGAGCACAGTGATGTGGGATGAGGGAAAGCAAAAATGTGCTCAGCCCCGTCCCCTGGGCTCAGAGGGGTGAGCTCTGGAGCTCTGGTACCTGGCCCTCTGGAAATGAAAATAGACTGTGCTCCTTTAATATGCCTTAAATATTCTGGAAATGAAAGGAGGCAGGTTAGTTTGACTTCATTTACTCTGAGATTTTATTTTAATGTAGGTTTGATAACTAAATGGAAAACAAATGTGGGATATTAAGGGGAGGCGGCCCAGCCCAGCGGCGGGAACAGGATCGTGCAGGAACATTTTTCTAAAGATCCCTTCTGGAATGTTATTTTGAACTCCTTGAAACGGCAAAGGTTTGTAGACATTGTGTGTTTTGTTAAGTGTCCCTTGGGAACACTCAGTTTAAAATTAGTCAAACTCTTTCACTTTTTTAAACCCTTCCCTAAAATAGTTGATATAAAATTTGGTGGGAATTCTGCTGAGAGCTTAAATTGGCTGAAACAAACGACCTAATGGAAATGACATTTGGGGAAAAAATGTAAAAAACCTGGTTTGCTTTCTGACTTCCAATGACATAATCAGGGCATGGCAGGACTGCCTGCTCCTCTGAGTGTGGCCCTGACCCCAGGGCTCTGGTCACCAGTTTCCCTCGTACGGAGAAGGAGGGAAGCAGCTGGGACAGAGCTAAAAGAGGGAGATGACTGCTCTGGTAAGGTGCTGCCCATCCTCTGCAGTTGGATTCCTCCATGAGCTGATGTTTCTCACCCTTGGAGTGCAGAGCCTGGTGAGCAGGTCAGCAACTTCCACATGTCTGTCCACAGGTTGTGGTAGAGTCGTTCCCTCAGGCAGGACATCTGGCTGGTTTTCGTGCTTGGGACAGGAGGGGCAGACAGGTTGTGACCAAACAGGAAAAATGTCAGAGTTCTCTTAGTGACACTCAGAGCATGGAGGTCTCCAGCCCAGGGGGATGTGGCTCATCTTTCACATCACAGCAGGTGACCAACATCTTTGTCACAGCTTCTGAACTGGACTGTGTCACCTTGCCCTCCAATGGGCTGCACTGGGGTCTGTGCTCTGGTCCTGTTGTACTCCGTGGGGCGTGAGGAAGGTTTGCACTGGCAGTACACACCCCTCCTCCATGAGCTCCTCTCTGCTCAGTGGTGAGCTGGGATGGCTCAAAACATGTCCCAGAAACAATCTGGGACCTTCCTCTAGCCAGTAGCTTATTTACTCAAGTTACTTTGTCACTTGGGGTGATAAAGCTGCCTTCACACACCTCAGGTTCCTCTCAGCACAGCTGGGAGATAAGGGCTGAGGGACACTGGCTCCTACTTGCCGTGAGCATCCAAGATTTGGAGGAGAGGCCTCTTTGGGAAGCCACCTCTGCTATCTCTTTGACAGGTGTCAGCTGTGGTTTGAGCAGCCAGCCACAGTCAGAGATTAGCCAAACATGTCTCCTGCCCAGAGTGCTCAGGCTCTCCAGACATGGCTTTAAAACCCAGAATGGGAAAGGATTTTGAGTTGAGATAGGGGGCTTTATTCGGAAATGGTCTGACCTAAGGACCTCACTATCAGCAGCCCCAGCAGCCATCACAGATGAGGTCCTTCGCAAGAGGTGATAAGAGGGAGGAGAGGCTGTTCTGCCATCACAGGCCCCAGTTTAGTGTCTGGTGTGCAGGGGATGAGAGCAGTCTGCTTTCTGACCCCTGAAGTGTGCCAGAGACATACTGGCATGAGAGCAGCCCCTGGGCAAGTGGTGATCCCTTTGGAGAAGTAAAGTTGAGTGAGGTCTTGCTATGTTATTGAGAGGACACCTGGTTTTGGGGGTATCCACATACCTATGGAAGTTACATCAGGCAGTCAAACAGGCAATTCCACCACACAAACACAGCCATGAAGTCAGACAACCTTGAAGTCTTCAGCCTGTTCTTACACAAAAGCAGAGTGTGGGAGCACAGCCAGTGAGCAGTGGAGCTCTGAGGATGTGGGATATGGCTGTGGAAAGGAGATGAATCAGTGTGTGGACAGCAGGTTCTTCCAGCAATGGAGCAAGGTGCCATAGAGAAAGCAAGAATTGCTGAAGGGGAGATCAAAAAGCAGCCAAGGACACCATGCACTCATCACAACTGTGTAGGGCTACCAGTTTCTGGGGGTGGTGGGAGCACATTGAGCTGGAGAAAATATTTAGGAGAAAGAGCAGTGGCTGACACAGATGCTCAGGGAACCTGCCTTTGTCACCAGCCATCTCACGGAAATCCCTCTCTAGCAAGTCACTTCTTGGCCTGCTTTCTCTCCCACATGGGGTTTACTGAGATGTTAAATTCCAGCAGATGGGGGTGTCTCTTGTCATGCTCTGACTCCTATTCTTGTTACCTCATTGTAGAAGGCATTTGTCTGGAATTTGTGCACTGATGCATGTCCATTCAGATTGCCTGGAGCACCCTGCAGCTTTCTCCTGGCTTTTGCTTCCCAGTCAATAGGTCACAGGGCACGGTTAGGCACAGGAGAGACACATATTCCTGGCATGCAGCTATTGTGGGCCCCGTTCTGGTAGCACTGAAAAATGGCATTCCTCATGGTACCCACATTTTCATGCCAAGCTAAACTTTCTTGTCCTTTTGAGTGGTATTTATAGATGGGAATCTTGACAAGAATGAGTTTCTGTTTTGGAAGGAATAGTTGTGTTTATTACTGTGATTTGATTGTATGTGTGTATGTGCTTAAAGATGCAAGCAAGTGACAAAAATGCCAGCTAGAGAATGTGATAAGTGAACCCTTGGGGAGAGTGATGAGGAAAATGAGAGATTCTTTAAACTGAATGCTGAAAAACTTGAAACAAGCAAATATACTCCTGCTCTGGATGGTATGTGGGGCCAAGGAGCAGGGATGAAGTTAGCAGTGGGATTGGCAGGGTCTGTGTGTTGTGAGCTCACAGGGAACCTTTCCTTCCACACAGCAGAGCTGTGAGCTCACACCTCACTGGAGCACAATGGGCTTGGTTCCAGTGCCTTGCAGAAGGGAATTGGTTTTGCCCAGAGGAAAACAATTGGCTAAGATGACTGTATAAAGTTGCCCTCAGTTAAGACTCTCTAATGTCTCTGAACTGAGCTGTGGTGGGAGGATGGGCTGGCTGAGGGGACAAGTCATTCCAGCTGGGAAAGAGTGGTGTCTGTTAGGAGACTTCCTGGAGGGTTTCCACCATTGCCATAGTGACCAAGGGGAGAACGAGCAGACATGATGGGAATGGCTGCACAGACAGTCCTGGCAGCAGGAAACTCTGGGAACATGAGATGGCATGTATGCCCCACGCCCCCTTCCCTCTCGCTGCCTGCCTGCCCCAGTCCCACCTCCATGTCCTGGATGACCAATCCCTTCGACTTTTCTTTTTTTCAGATCCTGAATGCATCCACACAATTCTACCTCCTGGTACTACAGCTTCCCATCCTGCTTGCCAGGGCTGGAATATACCCCTGAGTCTGTGCAGACAGACCTTGTCCAGCAGCAAGCGGTTCCATGGGATTGGGAAGGCGGCAGGAAGGTCTGGTAAAAGCAGTGCAGAACTCTTGAAACCAACTGTGCTTCCTTCTCAGGTTGCTGGTGAATACAATCCCTGCCTTCAGCAAGCAGAGAACTACATCTCCACTCTGGGTTGCTGTGGTGGACAGTTGCCATCCCTTCTTGGCTGCACACCAAATAACCAAGAAAAAATCTGTGCTAGAGCCTGGGAGAAAAGAAAGAGGTTCAGTTGTGTCTGATTGTGACAGTGTCTGCATGTCGACACAAGCTGGGGTGGAGAGGAATTCAAGGACCTTGCCCCTCCCAAACCAATTCAAAGTGTTTTCACTGCAGATTGTACATGGAGCAATTAAATAAAGAATAATGTAATTCAAATGTACACTCAGCTATTTGTAAGCAAAAAGTCAGAGTATTGAGTTTTAAAGAAAACTTCCATTGATTCTTTCAGAAGAATAACAACTTTTTGTGGTGCTTTGAACTGTTCCAAGGAGACACAGCAAGCAAGCTATGGATACCCAGGGTTGGTATGGACAAGCGAGGTTGGACTGGATGATCTTGGAGGTCTTTTCCAACCTTACTGATTGTGTGGTGCCACTGAAAAGAGTGTAGAAATGAGAGATGTGTGGAACAACGTTTAGAAGCCTGACAGAAGGAAAGGATGCTCCCCATGTTTCATCTCTGAGGTGTCAAGGTGCCAGGGTGCAGGCCCTGGCAGCCTGCAGAGGTCAAAACCTTCTCCTCATGAGGTGCAATGCAGGGCTGCACCTGCAAAGCAGAGCTTGGATAAGAGACTGCTTTTGGAGAATCTTCCCCAAAGCAGAGCACTTCCCATACTCCTCAGGAATTAGTGAGAAGCTGCTGTAGTGTAAGTATGACAAGCAAGGTTTTCTCAACTTCCTTCAGGTAGATGAGCCAAATTTAACATAGTTTTCCCACTCCCTGGTTAACTGAACCAGCTGCCTCATGTCTATGGTTACCTCTGGGAAGATAATAAAGCTTCTCACCTTTAACCACTTCCATACATTCTTTCCTTGGTATTTGTCTCTGGTGTGGCATAAAACTTTGTGACTTCATGAAATATCTCAAGGACCATGGAAAGGTCTGTGAGAACCATTAACACTATTCCTGATTTTAGTTAAAATTCCGTGTTTATGGTTTTTCTTAGTATCCTCCAGCTTTTAGCACAAGGAGACCATGGGCCACAGCAGGTGCTGCTTGACATTATTTAGGGGCGCACCAGTGGTATTTCCAAGGCTGCTGACACAGTCTGGGAACAGCCAGGCTCTGGCAGCAGGGACTGCTCCTGCTCAGAGCAGAGAGCTCCCCCAAGAACAAGGATGCTCCTTAGTGACAGGGTCACATTTGGCCCCTTGCTTTGCAATCACAAATAATTGTCACCTCCTACACAGCTGCTGCTGCTTCCCATGAAGGGTGACCAGTCTATACAGATAATGCACTACTTGCTTTTGGCCCAGCATTAACCAGACATGAAACAGGAACCACTTCTTCCTGGAAATACCAGTGTTCTGGAAAACTTCCCCAAGAGGAGTGGACTGGGCTTTCCAGTGCCCACTCTGGCAGGACAGCAAGAGACTATCAGCAAGGAGTGTTCACCTTCTCCATACAACTCAAGCACATTCTCTCCCACTGTGGTTCTGCTGAGCTGAGCACTTCCCAGCAGGGATGTGACACAGACACAGCCTGATCCAGCTGCTGCACAGCCATTGCCCAGCCTGGGGCATAGCTGTATGTGCCTTACAGGAAACCTGTGTTGGGAGCATCTTGCACAGACTGTGATTGTCACCTGCTGCATAAAATGACAAGAACTCTGTGACAAGAGAGGTAAGGATGTGGCAGAAGGTTGTTTCCAGCACACCAGTCTAGTGCAGTGTGCTGGAATGTGGGCAGGCTCACTGAGGGATATCTCCTGTTGTGTCCATGCCACCCTAACAGCAATCAGCTCTGCCAGCTATGTGTGCTGCTTTGAAAAGGCTGATGATATGTTTTCAGAGAATCTGGACGCCTGCAAGTTCAGTTTCCCACCAGTGCCATTAACAACTCCTGAAGCCAGCACAGGGATGAAGTGACTGTTCATTCAGAGCTCTGGAACATACAGCTGCCCAGGCCACATAAACAGGCATGTGATGGAGCCTGAGGTGATGAATTTTGTAGATTCATGGAATGGTTTGGGTTAGAAGGGACCTTAAAGATCATCCAGTCCACCCCCTGCCATGGGCAGGGACACCTTCCACTATCCCAGGTTGCTCCAACCTGGCCTTGGACACTTCCAGGGATGGGGCAGCCACAGCTTCTCTGGGCACCCTGTGCCACGGCCTGCCCACCCTCACAGTCAAGAATTTATTCCCTATATCCAATCTAAACCTACTCTTTGTCAGTTTGAAGCCATTCCCTGTGATCTTGTCACTCCAAGTCCTTGTAATTGTCTCTCTCCATCTTTCTTACAGCTCTCTTCAGGTCCTGGAAGGACACAGTTAGATCACTCAGAAGGCTTCTTTCTTCCACGCTGAACAATCCCAGCTCTCCCAGCCTTTCCTCCCAGCCCTCTGATCACCTTGTGGCCTCCTCTGGACTCTCTCCAGCAGCTCCAGGTCCTCCCTGTGCTGTTCCCCAGGGCTGGATGCAGGATTCCAGGTGGGGTCTCACCTGAGGGGGCAGAGGAGCACAGTTCCCCCCCTCCCCTGCTGCCCACGCTGGGGGATCAGCCCAGGGCACGGGGGGGTTTATGGGATGGGCCGTGTCCAGTCTCTCCCCCACCAGCATTCCCAAATCCTTCTCCCAGGGCTGCTCCATCTGTTCATTCTTAGCCTGAACTGATCCTGGGGATTGTCCCCACCCTGGTGCAGCACCAGCACTTGCTCTTGTTAAACTGCATGAGATTCCCATGGGCCACTTCTTGTGCCTATCCGGGTGAAATTTTGGATCCCTTTTCCATTTCACCACTAATTACATCATTCTCAGTCTACATATTCCACTGTATTTCAGTGGCTGCAGCAAGCACAGCAAGTTTAAGCCTGAAACCAGTGTGACAGGGCCAAGAGTCATCCTGAGCTTTGAAACAGAGCTATCAAGCTGCCCTTTTCTTCATGAGTAGCCCATGAAGACAAAGGACTTTTAAATAGAAAATCATTTCAAATAAAGCCAGGAAGTTCAGTGTGAGACAGAGTAGGAATCAGCAGACTTTGCAAACAAGATGCCCTTGGCCCACTGGGCTCTTTAAAGAGGAGCCTTTACACGGGAGAAGGAAACAGGAAGGGATGTTCAGATGGGGGTGGGCACAGTTCTCCAGGCATCTCTATTTCATGTCACTCCTCCTTTGTCCCTGAAAGATGGAGGCCAAGATGCTTCCCAAGCAAGCTAAGGCACAGTGGCAGCTCTGGAATGCATTCCTTGTTATAATCCTAATCGTGGCTTTTATTGCTCTGTATTTTTGTAGCTATTTCTAATATCACAAATATTTGCATTGCTCTGATTTTCTGATATTCATGTCACATCTGCTCATGATGCCATCTCAGAGAGTTTGCTGAGTGGAGAACCACACAGATCAATCCTTTAACCCCTTGGAGGACCTATGCCAGACACAGTGGGGAGTCCTGTGACACAGAACTCATCTTCAGCATATCCTGCAGAGGCTCATCTGGATCTTATCCTCCTCACTGGCATACACTAACAGCAGGAAAGGCTGGACAAAGGGACAGGACCCGACCCTGTCCTTCAAATGTAGCAGCACTCCAGGCTCTTGGCTCTGAGCCCTGTCCTGCAATGAGATGGGCCAGTCTCCTCTTGCAGAGAATCAGAGATCCTTGGGACCCTCTCTTTTACCAGGGGGGAGTGATACACTTAAGGGAAAGAGGTGATTGAATCCCCTTTGGAGATGATTTGATACCTGGATACCTGGATCAAGTGGATCTCACCTGTGTTCCTGGTAAAAAGCCAACCACCATGACCTGGCACTGTTGTGCTACAAACCCTCCCCTTGAGTTTCCAAGAGGGGATGCTCAGCCAGCCCTGTCAAGGCATCCACCTCAACAGAATGGGTGTATCAGAGATACAGGTATCAGGGATACCTGTCTGAAGGACTGCACAATCCCACAACATTACTTAGGATACAAAATCTGCCCTGCATCCTTCTAGCAGGTGAAATCTGCCTCAGCACATAACACAGGAGCAGTTTGCAAGGTGTTGATCCCCTGAGCAGGCTGTGGGAATGGGCAGTGGGAGCCCTGTCAGCCCAGAGTGCCAAGTGAAACAGCACAGTGACTCAGGTGGGGAGCCATGACCCTTCTTCCAGCATCCCTATGCAACAGTTACCTGGGACATCCCAAGCTGGGAGAGGCAGCCCAGACCCACCTGCTCCTGCATCTCCTGCTGAAGGGCAAATTTCCTCCATCCCTACAGCCCTGGGGGGTGCAGCTGATGCTGGTTTGCACGTGCTGACCCCATTTTGCCATGAAGGCAGTTTTGTGGGCAGGCAGCCAGGGGGCTGCCTCCAGTGCCCTGTGGCAGGACTGGGATAAACCACAGGAGGTTACTCAGCCAGAAGTCCTGAGTGCTGGATGTGGGTGTGCCTGCAGGTGCCAGGCCACCAGGAGGGAGGCAGTGGAGAAGGGAATGGATGAGCAGCTGTCAAGCACAGCCCCTGCACACAGCTCACCCGTGGTGGTTCTCAGGCCACCATGGGCTCTGTGCTCACCTGCCCTCCTCACTCACCACTTCTCACCTAAAGCCTTGTTAGCTCACACCCACCTCGAGGTCAGAGTCCTTCTGCATGAGGAGATATTCACCACTGTGTGTGGTCAGACCCCCATCCTGCTCTAGGAAGCTCTTGAAAAGGGTTTCCTGTCCCCAGATACAATCTTGGAGCTGCTTATGGTTTGCTTGACAGCCCATCTTGGTCTCCATCACTGTGTTCCCTGGCAGCCACCCCCGTGCTCGAGTAGAGTCTGTCTCAAAGAGGTTGCACAGTAATTCCTAGGAACACACACAGCACTTCCTTGGAAAATTTTCCTTGCCGTGTGTGCACCTCTCCTGGTCCAGCAGCATGCCCCTGCGACTCTCCAGGCAAGCTCTCATCATGCTCCAACAGCAGCATTTATCACCTGTTTGAGCTTCTGCAGAGGTGTCTGTTCCCTGTTCTCCTTATAAGGACCCAGAAGGCTGCAGCAGGTACCAGCTCCTGCTCCCTGAAGGCCTCTGGAGAGACAGACTGGTGCGTTTCCAAATGGAGATGATGTGGGGTGAGAAGAACTGGGTTTCTGGAACACACTTTGCTGTGTTGCTGCTCCATGACTCCACCTTCCTTCCAGGCCTTTTTTACTTCCTCCAGACAATGGGCAGAGTAGGATGAGGCAGGGGATGCAGTCACTGCTCAGATAAGGCATTGCTGTGTGCACCACCAAGGGGGGGGGGGCTGCAGGAGGGCTGGAGATGCACATGCTGGGAGCGAAGGAGCTGTGCCAGGCACTGGGCAGTGCACAGAGCTGCAGCCATGGTTCTCACCTGCCCAAATAGAAACCATGACTGGGAATTCTTTACTATGATTTCCACCTCTGCTTGGCAGCCCAGAGGAAAGAGGCGGAGAGGCAATGTCAGGGCCCTTGGGCAGGCTGTGACCAGTACAGTGAGAGGAGTTGTCATGGCAGCAGCTCCAGCACAAGGCTCACAGCAAGGACCTGAAGAGACACTTCATCCATGGGAAGATGTGCAGAAGAGATCACAAAGCTCATAAATAAACCAGGTCAGACTTTGGAGAGCACTTCACCCCCCGGTGCTCAGAGCAGTTGCTCAGCACCCCCTGGAGCCAATCATACAGTAAAGAAGAGGAGCTTTGCCAAGATGTGTGCTCAGCATGGCTTGACATCCAGCTTGTAGGTTTTCTGGGAGTGCTGGATGTTCCTAGTGACCACGTGCATGGCTGCTCCATGCTGGGGCAAGTGTTTGCAAGGCAGAAACATGTGAATTCAATCCCAAGTGAATATGCATCTGAAATCTCTTTCCAGAGTGTATTTTTGGGTGTCCTGTTTAAAAGCCATCCAGTCAGGGAACAGGAACAATGGCAGATGATTTAAGCTAACAATCACAATGTGAACACGAGCAAACAGCCAAGTGGAGGGATGGTGGTTTAAACTCTGTGCTCATGAATAAGGGCACACTGGCAGAGCTCTGGGAGAGCAGCTTGATTTCTGGCTGTGGGGCCTCTGGACTCCCCTTTGCCAAGTGCTTGTGTGAGGAGCCACGCTGGGTCTCCCCAGGAAAGGGGGGTTAAAAGCTCCTCAGCATGAGAGAAGCTGTCACTACCCTGCACTAATGTGTCACAAGCACATCCTTCTTTCCCTCCACTCACATCTCAGCAGGCTCCTGCTTCTTCTCTGCTCTAGATGTGTGATAAGAAGGATTTACTGAGTTCCCATGTGGGTTGTGTTGTCTCTCCCACTACCCATTATCGAGCCCTTTACTGAGTCCTCTGCACACCCCCTTCTGTCTACTTGGAAGGGAAGCTCGGAGTCCCTGGTGTTGTGCCCAGCTGGGATGCCCAGGGAGGAACCAGGATGACCAGCTGCAGGATCTGGATGTGGCAGACACACTGTTACTGTAAAAGGGACCATTGTGTGGTACAGGGGGTTTGGGGGTAACTTCTGAGAGACCATTTGTTGCTTTTTGGGCACAGGGAGCTAGAATGTGAGTATTCAGCAAATCTCCACCTGGCTGCACATTGCAACAGTGTCCCTTCACATCACCCAGAAACTCCTGGTCTGGAAAAAATCTGACTTCAGTGTGTCCTGGGAGATGAAAGACTGAGTAAAACAAACAGATCATTCTGGAGAGATGAGAAAATTTCAGAGGAAGGGCTGATAACCAGAGCCTGTGCTCCAGCTCTCCTCAGCTCCTTGGCCCTGGCAGTCCCCTGTGCCCAAGGCAGATGTGCCAGACGCGGGGCTGCTCATGCAAACTAGGAAACACCAGACTCGACCTGACCCTACACACAGCAATGTGCTCTTATCCTCCAGTGAATCATCTCCATGGAAAAGTGATTTGATTACTCTCCACTGTTTGCGTGGAAGGCTATTCCTGTACCTCACTCCCGACCTTCAAACTGTATTTCCTCATTTTCAGATTGAATTCATAATGACCAGTTTATACCCCATTTGTTCTTCTTCCAGCAAAGATCTTTAGCTTAAAGAGTCAAGATCAGGTCTTCTTAATCCCCGGAATTTACCCCAGACTTATGTCCAATGAATGTGTGTCTCCTAAAGCAGGCAGCCAGACCTGAAGCCATTTTTCCAGGCGTGGGCTCTCTGGAACCCCCTGGCACCAGTTTTTCCCTGTCTTTCATGGGAGGAGACATCCTGAGGCATCCCAGTGTTGCATTTGCCCCTTTCATGGTGCCATTATGTCAATGTGTTACAGTTGTCTTATGATAAACTCATGCACCTCCCCACAATTTCTAGCTACTGAACTCCCAGCCTGGAGCAGAAACCCAAGGACATGATTCATGCTGGGATGTCACAGCCAATTTCCAGCACTCCAAGATAACTATAACTAAGATCCCATATCATTCAGCTGATCAACAGTGTTATTTCTGCCAAGGTCTCTCCTGTCATGGCTGAAGCCATCACCACAGCAGCAACAGTAGTGCTCCCAGGACCCACTGTTTCATAAATTGTATTAATTATTGCTACTTTCACTGCATGGGAAAATGTCTTACAGGGCATTCAGAACTTCAGGAAGAAGTTGAGGGCCAAATCCTGCTCTAAGGATGTTCCCCCCATGATGTGCCACTGAACCCATGCAGTGCTTAGCTGGGAGACTGTCGCTGGTATATTTTATATGGTGATTATTCTGTTTGGAAAAGACAGGATCATTTGGTCTAGCAAATTTAGTTTCCATTCTCTGTAGTCCCCAAAATTTCCTAAGACTGGAAAAACTGGAGACCACAATGTTCTCTGACAATAATGCAGAAAACACCACCTGAGGAGTCAATCCCCCAGTCACAGGCTGTTAAACACACTGTAGCAGAAATGAGGTTTGGCATGAGCCAGAGGTTTTAGCAAGGAAAGTGACAGAGAACTTGTGGGAAAGCTGGGCAGGGAAAGGGAGCCAGAAGGCTACAAAAGACCAATTCTGCTTCTCCAGAGCCATGGGCAAGTGGTGCAGCCTCAGAGCTTGTAAACTGGATTTCTTCCTTTGGCCCCAGAAGAACTTTTATATACCTGCTATGGGTAGATCCAAACTGTCTCCAAGATATCCCTGAAAATCCTGAACTCACTTCCTGCTCTATTTTGTCTCTTCCCCTTTCTCCTGAGCACTCCTGGAGTGGAGATGGAGGTGCTGAGACCTGCCAGGCTCTCAGGGGTGCTGGGGCTGAGCCTGCTGTGTGGCAGGTGTGGGGTGCTGGACCTGCTGACTGACGGCCACATGATGGAACATCATAGGGAGGGTGCTGCTGGCAGGGAAATTTGTCCTCTGGAACGACCAACAGGTTCCAAATTGCCTCCCTGACAGCCAGTGGGTTACTGTGGGGCTGGAGGGAAGCTGGGCTGGAGCTGGGGAGGTGAGAAGGGAAAGCCAGTGATGGAGCCTCCCTGACCCCAGCAGCACTAGCAGAGCTCTGCCTTGGTACCCAGCAAGCCTGCAAGGACCCTCCAGCCTCTGCAGATGCAGCGGGGGATGGGACAGGGTGGGATGGGGCAGCAGCCTCTCATCAGTACCACTATGCTGTGCAAGGAGGTGATGGCTACCCAGGCCTTTGGGTCCCCTCCCCTCACTGCTGTGTTGCTGGGCTGGCTCATGGAGAAGCTGGCTCCAGTCCTGGCACTCCCTTCAGTTCCGTGCCTCTAGTTCTCTGCCTTAATCTGGTGGTGATGGTGCCTTAGCCTGGAGACCTGTGCTCCACACTTCGGTGGTGGTGGTTCTTTAACGTGGAGACCTGTGTTCCATTCTCTCATGGTGAGCCAGAGCACAGCTGGGGAGCACAGCTCGAGTAAGGAAGGCTGTTTCTGCCAGAGCCAGGCTGGCATCTCCCTCTGGAGGCTGCTCCGAGGTGTCTGTGCTCCCAGAGCAATCTCTGCTTCCCTGTGTTTCACTGCCAGCAGGTCTCCATCCTATATCAGCAAAGGCAAGCATTGCCCAAGAGCAGGAAGGAAGTAAAGTAAAGCAGATAAAATCAGTGAGAGTGGAGAGCCAGAAATGAGCCAGGTGAAGGTGAAGTATGCTCTGCAGCCAGCTGCATGTGGTGTTTGGAGAGGGACTTCTCCCTTCGTGAGAGCACATGCCCTACTCACATACGTTGTGAGTACATGCAGAGCCCTTGCTGGGAAGGGCCCTTTTCCAGCTCGTTTAATTGCACCAGTGCCAGAACTCAGAGGGGGGTTCAGGAACCTCTGCCTCAAAACCCAGAGAAAATATTCCTAACTACTTCAGCATGAAATCCCAGAGCTGCCTCCTGTCAATCCTTAAGACATTAAATACGATGGCATAGGCACGTGTGGGGCTTGGTGGGAAAAGGCTGGGACTCATCTCGATGTTGTTGCTCTCTTTACAAATAAAGAGTGAAATATAGATCAGATAAATTAAGGCCTCTTTTTTGCCTCTTTGGGAAGCTTAGGGAACTTTGTCGGCTCAGAACACCAAGAGCACGTGCAGCCAAAGCCAAGTGAACAGGAAAAACTGACCCACCATCTTCAAAGGATTAAGGCAGCGGGCGTAAGCGATACACCATGTAAGGCTCTGACGGGGGGAGCAGAGCTTTTTAATGAATCACTGCATGGTCTGCTCTCATATGCCTTTCCCTGCAGGATGAGGCAAAGTGATAAGCATTCCCTGACCTGCCTCAAACACTCAAACAATGTTTTATCGTTCACCTTCCCACACTGCAGAGAAGCAGAACAGGCACACAAAAGCTGAGAAACAAAACTCACACCCTCCTCTTGGCCTGTATCATCTTCGTTTCCACCAGTAAAACTGATCCCTCCCTGCCCTTTGCAGGACACCTCTTTCTGGGCAGTCTTTGCAGCCTCTTGTCCATGAGCACAGAGTGGGGACAAGTGGCACTGACTCACCAAGCTCGAGATCCCAGTTCCTATAGGCTTGGAAGATTTAAATGATGCTGGAAGAACCATGTCTACATGTAAAGGGATTTAAAAGCAAGCAGAGAATTGAATACAGAGCAAATCTTGTCAACTAGCTGGTTCCATTAGCACTGTCAGGAACACTAAGAATATAGACATTACATGGTTTGAAAATGTTTCCAAGAGTTCTGTGTATTATTATGTTATCTCTGATCTAAACCTCTGTTAGGGATTTCATGCTCTTAGCCTGTGTTTGAGATTCAGCACATTAATCAGGGAGATCTCTCAGAGATGTGTCAACAAATTCAAGCCGCTGTTCCGCGTTAGCTGCTCCGAGGGAACGAGCACCGTGTTTAGGGGCAGCTTGAACCTGCAGGGGCTGAGTCATCGTGCAGGACCTCACCAAGGAAGATGTACCAGAGCACCTCTTTAGTGAAGACCACAAAGAAACACACCAGGGACACAATCCCTTCTGTCCACCCTGGATGTTTCCCCCTTCATAGTGCTTCCCTTAATAAGGTGAAAATGGAGTTTCAGAAAAGGGAAGCTAATTTTTAAAAACTTGTATAAGTGGAGCATTTGAATGTTGATGTAACCCAGGGAGGATGAATGCTCCATATGCCCCCTGGCCTGCGCACAGAGTAACCAGGAGACTGAGCATGGACTGAGACACATCTGCAGAAGAACAGGGGCACTCAGGAGAAGGGAGTGACAGATTTCTGTACCACTGTGTTCCCAGTCACAAAGTGAATGGGGGTGTAGCCATGGAACCAGCAGAAAGGACAGAGAATCATAACATCATGGAATCATGGAATGGCTTGGGTTGGAAGGGACCTTAAATATCTCGTTCCACCCCCTGCCATAGGCAGGGACACCTTCCTCTATCCTGGGTTGCTCCAAGCCCCATCCAGCCTGGCCTTGAACACTCCCAGGGATGGGGCAGCCACAGCTTCTTTGGGCAACTTGTGCCAGGGCCTCCCTACCCTTACTGTCTGGAATTTCTTCCTGATATCCAATCTAAACCTACTCTCTGTCAGTGGGAAGACATTCTCCCTTGTCCTGTCACTACAAGCTCTGGTGGAAAGCCTCTCTGCATCTTTCATTGTAGGCTCCCTTCATGACAGAAAGTTGTGTACTGCTTGTTCATCCAGCTTGTGCTTCCTACAGCATGAACAGCTTGATAAACATCAGGGTCCGTGAAGACTGATGGTTCAAGCTCTGGACACATGGCATTCCCATTGATCCCAAGAACCCAGAGCACCCTGTGTGTCCTGCTGCAAGGGACAGCGCTCATGGGAGGTGTGAGTGTTTGTGTGAGAGCCTTGACAGGGCTCAGTGCACATGTATGCTGGTGGCTGTGTGAACATGCAAGGCAGGCATGGGGTGTTTCCACATGCTGTGCCCTCAGATTGCATTTCCCCCTAATGCATCCCATGCCTGGCAGTCAGCTGGCAGCACTGTGTGGTGCTGTACCCCAATGCACACCAGAAATCTAGTCCAGGACTATTCTCCCTGTTGACCAACATTTCTGAGACAATAGAAAGATGAAATTAATTGCAGAACTCATGTTTTTAGAAGTAAATGAAACTAAGCAAAGTGTTCTCTGCCAAAATCTGATCTAGTAAGAGTAAGAGTGAAAGAGAAAATAAAGAGAATGTTATGGGAAACACTACTTTGTAACATTGCATTTCTCAGCAAAGATAACCTTGGACACAACCTCTGATCAAATCCACATTGTCCTAATGAGGTACCACTGCACTAATCAGCTGTGTTTGCAAGGGCTGTGGAACAACCCTCAGCCAGCAGAGCTGGATGGAACACCACTGGAGCAGGGCTGTCACACAGGACCCAGTCACTGGCTCACATGTTCCTGGACCATTTCAGTGGCTGCAGCACCAGTAAAGCTTTGCATGAGCACATTACCTGGCTCTTGGTGATGCCCACCACAGTGTTTGCAAGCTCTCTTACCCAGAAACTGTCTTTCTTTAAACAGCCTTTGTGGTGACAACACCAGCCCTCTACCTGTATCTGTCTGTAGTGCTGGTGCAGACCAGCCTGTGCATCTTCCACAAAGTAACAGGACTGAATTTCTTACAAATGAGGATAATCATAACCTCAGTTTACAACATTGCTTTGGGAGCAAAGATATCTCTGTAGTTGACTTGACCCTCTGGTTTTGTTATGTTCTTCTCAAGGCTTTTTTGGCAAGTTTTTGTGCTTCAGCTGGTCACGGTCGGTGGTGCTGGGGACTTCTCGCATTTGGCAATATTAAAACTCAAAGGGCAAAATGACACCTGGGTCCCTGAGTGCTGGGAGATCTGGAATTGGCCCCATAGCAGAGAAATTCTGTCTGGGAACCACAGGCAGGCAGAGGCAGGAGCTTGTCCATGGAGAAGAGAACAAGTCAAGGTGCTCTGCCTTCTTCTCCTTTTGGATGGAGCAGCTGCCATGGTCCTGTCCTGCCATGGCCTTGCTTTGGTCCCTTGTCATGGGAAAGCTGTGCTGTCATCTCCTGGAGCATGAGCAGCCACAGTCACCAATCTGAGATCAGCTGAGCTGGTTGAAACTTGGTGCTAATAACACCAAGGCTCTGGGTTCAATCCCCTGTATGGACCATACACTCAAGAGCTGGACTCAGTGATCCTTGTGGGTCTCTTCTGACTTGGAATATCTTGTGATTCTGTGATCTAATGAGGGCCTCTGGAGAAGAGGAGCTGCAGCCCAGCAGTGACCATCCCTCCAAAGCCAGGGACACCTCAGGCTGGTGTGAGGAGCAGGACCAGCCGTTGGGCAGGGCAGGCTCTCCCTGCACTGATCCTGCCTCCTGCATGGCCCAGGAACAAACTGTGCTGAGCTCAGTTCCAGGGCTTAGATCATTTGAGAATATGAAAGACAGCTCAAGCAGTGTCCAAAGTGCCTGGCTCCACCTCATTTGGGGAAAAGTGAGAAGAGGGGGATATCCGAAATAATGAGTTTTCTGAATATTTATTCAAAACATGACAACAGATAAACTTCAATCACATGTTGCATTCAAATATTGGAATATTTATTCCAAATATGGTCCTGTTGCAATTGTATGATAAACATGAAAGCGAGAGTGCAGTTATTTATGTCCTGCCTTCAGCTTCTCAATAGCATGTTTAAGTTTAGGGTATTTATGCTCTTTCATCCAGCTGTCCGACTTTATCAAGTCCTGTACAACTTGTGAGAGGCAACCATGCCAGGGGCAGAGCAAGCCCAGCAGACCTTGGTAGAATGGGCTTCCCTCGTGGAAAGCACATTATGTCCCTCCTGCTTCTCTCCTGGTCCCCATGGAGCAGTTCTGGCAGAGAACTGTTTTATTACATAGTCCCCTGGCAAGGAGGGAAAGCCTTTCTCCCTGGCTGGGACTGGAGGAGCTTCCAATACCATTTAAATGGAACAATAACTTGATGGTAGCAAGTGAGGGTTATTTGGGGTGCTCCAAGAAGGCACATACTGTGCCCAGAAGCAATGGAAATTTAGGCAAAGGGAAGTTTTGACTAAACAGCCAAAAAAAGCTCTTGGCAGGACCTCCTGTACTCTGTGGAGCCACCTCTTGCGTGGCAGGATGGATGCCCTCCTTAACTGCTGATTTGGAACTGGATTCACACTGGTGGGGTATTGTGTTTACCTTCATGCTCTGCTCTGCTCTGGCCATGGACTGGAACTGTTGAATCCCAAGGAGAGACAGGGCTGGAGCTGTACTCAGCACAGACATTCCCTGGGCCTTGGTCCAACTGAAACATCTCAGAGAACAGGGCCAAGGAGTCCATATCCACCTGGTAGAACAAACTTAAAGGCATCTTGGTGGGGCAATGGAGGTTGGACAAGCTCCTCTCACCTGAGGTGAATGCAAAGCCAAGAAGGAAAACACACCCTCCATCTGCTCCATCCTGGAAGAAGAACCTCAGAAACCCACTGTTGACTCTGATCAGTCTGAATTGTGGACTCCAACACAGATTCTGGACTTAATCAGAGACCCCGGGGGCTCTTTGCAAATATGAGTTTCCTAAGGGAAACTTAACAGAAGAAGAACTGAAAAGGGACAAAGTCACAGAGTTGTGGAGACAAGATATTCCTCCTGGCTTGCCAAACCATGAAAACAGCAATATGCTAGCAGCAAAATATTCCAAGGATAATTCAGCTTCTACCAACAGGCCCAGAAGACAGATATCCTGCTTCTCCAGTGGATGGGCAGCAAAGTCGCTGAGGGACACCAGTAACGGCAAACAAATTCCACCCAGAGTTACCTTGTGCATGGCCCTGCATATACACACAACACACCCAGTGCTCCCCTGAGCATGGCTGGTTTAAACTATCGTCCAAATCTCCTTGTATCTCTTACCCACACAGTACAGACATATTGTTACATCAGCTCTCCCAAGTGCTCACCAGCTTTATGATCTCCTGAGAGCTCCTTGGAAGCTCAGCCCTCAAATCTGCCCAGAGCAAAGAGCTCAGGCTGTGGCTACCCATACAAGGGCTGTATTGGCAACTGTGCACACAGCTTAAAGATTTGAGAGGAAAATCAGACAAATATCTCAAGTGCCTACCTTGCACTTGAAAATTAGTGTTGGAAAATGCCTTGAAGTCTTAAATTTATCCTCTGAAGCTTTGTCACAGGAGATTTATAATCCACATAAATATATAGCATGCTCAGAATCCATAGGATGTCTGTGTTTATAGCACCAAATTCTCCTCCACCTTTTGTGCGTGATCTTCTAAACCCATGAATGTGTCTTAACACTTGAATGTTGCCAACAAAGACTGAAGTGGGAACCTCAGCATGTTCTGATGTTTCTTTGCTGACCCTCAGGATCTGTGTCTATATTCTATGTCAAGGCAACATGTACCTTGTCTCAGGTTGGATGCTCTCTGCCTCTGCATCTTGTCTCCTCTTATTTCCATCTTTTCTGTCGTCATAAAATCATCGTGTCATGGAATGGTCTGGGTTGTAAGGGATGTTAAAGCTCATCTCATTCCACCCCCTGCCATGGGCAGGGACACCTTCCACTTCTCCAAGCCCCCTCTAACCTGGCCTCGGACACTTCCAGGGATGGAGCAGCCACAGCTTCTCTGGGCAACCTGTGCCAGGGCCTCCTCACCCTGCCATCCTCCTCTGAGACAAGGTGGGTTATCAACCCCAGGTTTTGCATAAATCTGTTACAGGGTAAGATCCCACCTTTGGTAGGACTAAACAAAAAGACCATTTTTGGTTGTTTTTGACTACACTTTTGCATGGATCTTTTGTTTGGAATCAGCAAACAATTCCTTGGATTACAAAACTTTGCACTACTAGCTCAAAAAATCACTTGTCAGACTGACCTAAGTTTAGCTGGGCTCCTTCCAGTCTTAACACATATAATTTTCCAACACTTGCAACACTTTCCACTTCACTGTGTGAAGCCATTGGTGTATTATTGAATAGTAATATCATTAAAGCTGTTTGTCTTTCATATGTCTATTTATTCTCCTACTTTCTTTTTCTCAGGCAGAAGGACAAATGTGAACAAAGGGATAGCTATATTATTAATTTGTAATTAGTTTGTGTCATTCAGAGAACAAAAAAGTGAAGAGGTACATGCTAAGACTCATGAACAGGGTGCTTGCCTCTCATAACCACAGTGGGTTATGCAGATGACATGGTCTGAAAAGAGACAATCAGGCTTCCAGGACCTGAAAATACAAGTCCAGTCTGGAGTCCAGGCCATAAAACACATGTTTGTAGAAACACGTCTCTGGATGGACAGGGAGAAACATGTTCTGGACTGCATGGTTTCAAGGTGGACAGACAAGGACAATCCCAACTGCAGTGCACAGACTGGTGCATTACACCACACAGCTCTGCTTCAGGCCTGTTTGCAGCTTTCAGAGCCGTGTCTGCAGCCCAAGGCTTTTTTTGCACTCATGAAACAGAACCTCAGCACCTTCCAGAAGCTGAATTCTTGCCCATCTGCCCATGGACATGGTGCTCTGTGAAACCCCTGCTCCTGCCCACGCCTCTCCAAGTCACAGCAAAGGCAAGGGGATTGTGCCGGCGTCTCCCAGGCTGGGATTTAGCCCAAGCATCACAAAGTCCTGCACGTCTGTTGATACTGATGGTGGCATCTCATCTGGAAGGAGCCCAGCCCGTTTCTCACAGCCTGGTGAGCTGTGGTGGCAGCCAGAGAGGATGTGGCTGTGCTTGTCAGCCGAGGCCATTGGCTTCTGCTCCTCCAGCCTCTCTTCCTGCTGCTCTGCTAATCCCTGTGCATTCTCTGTGGCTTTCTCAAACCCTGTGCCGGGAAACAGCAGTGGACAGCCCTCTTTGGCTGAGCTAAAACCAAGGCTGGAGGCAGGGAGATAAAACCAGTTCTCCCACTGTGCTGTACTCAGCAGAACTAATTGAGAGGCCTATTAAGGAACAATACACGGTAATATCCGTATTATAGAGCCATTTGTGCAGGCCAGAACCACACTAAAAGCATCTTCTAGTTCTTTTGCCACTCGTGTTATATTTCCAATCTAGGAAAATTGAGCAGTAGGGGAAGCTGGGAACTTGCTGATTGCCTCAATTGCTCGCTAAAGCCTCCCATTAGCCACTCTCCATCCCTGCAATCTTAGGGCATTGCTGACATGGAGGATAAGCAGAGGGAATGCTGCACATAGGGAGGGAATCAGATCGAGTTTTCTGGCAGGGCATCACAAGTTTTCTGCTTAGGGGCACTGCTCATGCAGGTTTGTACACTCTGGATCAAGAAGAGAATCCCAAACCCTTTGAGCACCAATGATCTGCAGCAGCATTCCCATTGCCTGAACCCTATTGCTTTCAGGAAAATAGTTGACTAGGAGCTTGGGCAACATGGAGGCAGCATTTGGCTTTGGCATATGGGAATTTAGGCTTCAAATATGGTAAAGATGAAACCAACACCAGGAGTAATATCTTGAAGATAAGGCTGAGGTGGGTGTCCATTCCAGGCTGTTTGTGGGCTGGACTTGTCAAGGGATTCCTGAGATTGAGCAGGACAAATGCAGGTGAGAGATGGCCGAGTCACACACATTGCTGCAGAAAGCAGGGTGTTTGGGATGGATGTTAGTAGAGCAGGCTGCTGCCCTAGTGCTGACTTCTCTGCAGCCTAAGGAGAGACCAGCTGCAGAGCCATGTGTCAGAAATGCCTCCTCAGAGCACCTGGAGGCTGCAGATGGGAACAGGGTGAGAGAGCAGCAAGATAGTTTGTGCTCAGGCAAGTTACCAGGAGACAGTGCATACAGTTATGGCATCAGTCTGTGCAGGAGGAACAGCAGGGCTTCGAGATAAAGAAGAGTTATGGTTAGAGTTAAAAATAATGAATGGGCTTCACCTAGGAAGGCAGAGAATGAAATTAGAGTTTGCAATCATATGGCAGCAGATAGAGGAAGCCAGATCTATTAGAAAGACTTGTCCTGGGTCCAACAGAGCCATCCCTACATTCCAGAGGGGCTCATCCCTGCCTTGCTCAGTCCTGTGTGACTCACTGCTGCAGGGCAGGGCACAGTGCAGCAAGGAATCCCTTTTCCCTGCTCATGGTCCGTGCTGAACCTTGGAGCACCATCCCAGGGGAGCTGTGTGTGGTGGTGGCACAGCAGAGCAGGAGGGCACCAGGCAGGGTGAGGGCTCAGACTGCAGGTGACTGTGGTGTCACCAGCTGGGTGCCTGCAGGTGGAAATCACCTCACCAGGAATGACCCCAGTGCTGCCTGTGCTGTGGTGAGGCATCAAAATTTCCCAGGGCACCTGCTAGGGAGCCACAGTAAAAGAGATTGCATGCACTGCAGAGTAGAAAATCCCTCAGAAAGCCCAGTCTAGACTGAGATGGCAAGCCAGAAGTTAATCTAGTGAACTGAGATGAATCCTAACCTGAAATCCAGCATCAGCTGAAGGGAATTGCCTTCCGTGGGCGAGGAAGGGATGTGGCCTTTCTCATTTTATTTGCAAATTCTCAACTTATTTGCAAGGAGACAAATATTTACTGGAATGTTTATTTGAGAACAAGTTGGTGGGAAGAAGAGCACGGCTGATATCAAAGGAATGCTCATTCGTGTCACAGCCTTTGGAAACAGCATTTATGATTAATTCATCTTTCTATGATCAGCACTAGCCACAGAGTGTTTGCTATTTATTTATTCATTTATTACCCTTTTCTGTATCCATCAGAGTGATTTATAACATATAATGAACTGAAGATCATTAGTGCGTGACTGAAGAACTGGTATGAGCTTATCTGCAGGACATTGCTTGGCAAAACACCAAATTCTCTTCTGAATTTATTTTTCCCCATCAATGCATCATCTAAGATGTGGTGTTTTCTTGAGCCTGGCCATTCCGAAGATGTTATTTCCCTTTGGGAGGCCCTGGCTGTTCAAATGTTCAGCAGTTGACAGCTGCCTGGAACGCACTACAAGAGGATTAAAGCCAACAACATTTCTATCTTTTCATCTTTCTAGCCTTAGACTGAATCAGGCACTGGCTGCTACTTGTTGCTGCTATTCACGATATAGCTGGTGTTACTGTGACCTTTTCTCTGTTATGGTCTTATCTGATGTTTGCAGGACTTTGTATAAGTGAGGGGTTTATGTGTAATGATGTTTCTGGGTCACTTTCTCTCTGTTTCTGGGGGAATTTGTCATTGGTGAAAGGTGCTGCAAAAGGGACATCACAGCATGAAATCCTCTGGTAAGTAAGATAAAGACAGTTACAGCAAGGAACAGCTTGGTGCTACTCTGAGCGGGCCTGGGCAGAGGGGACACCCACAGCCCAGCCTGGGTGTCCCAGGTCACAGGAGGCAGAAGCTGTGGCAGCAGAGGAAACGAAAACAACTCTTCTTGCTCCAGAGTTGTTCTCATCCAGCAGAGCTTGGGTCAGCTCAGCAAACAGAAGGTGATTTCAGCACAGGCTGGAGTGTATTGTCAGTCCAAGACACGGTTTCTGACAGAGTCCTGCCCTGCTCAGGCTGCACAGCTACTCTCAGGACCCTCCTCTGCTCTGGCAGAATGAAACCTCCTCCCCACAGTGCTCATGGCAGGGCATGTAGCTGTCCACCCCCTTTGCCTATTGACATGGTACCACTCAAAGCCCACCTGTGACATGTCCCCCTGGGTTCTTGTGCCCAGCTCCCTCAGTTTGACACTGTCCCGGGGGGGTACATGGTTTCCCAATGTTTTTGGCTTTTCTCCTAATCTGCTTCGTGTTTGCACAGCCTGGGACATAGGTTCTGCTGTAGCCACTGGTCCATGCAGATCCCAATGATTCTGGTGGAAATGAGTGAAACCCTACACTACTGGACATGGGTTTTCCAATGGGGGCTCAGTGTCAGGCACAGACCTGTTGGAGAGAAGAGAGAGGTCCTGCAGCTGCACAGGCTTTCCCACATCCTGTGACTACAAAAACCTGGCCAAGGGAGGAGACTTGAGTCTAAGTGAGTTCCGAACACATTTCAGACCAAGCTTTAACTTCAGATTTTAACTTCAAAGATAGGACAGAGCCTGTGTGTGAACAGCCTCAAGCTTTGGATGAGTCTTGTTGTTGCCTCTTGCTTCAGGTAAGACCCTGAAGCAGCAACTTCATTTCTCATTTCATTTGATTCCTTCTGAGCCTGCTCCTTGCCAGGTGAAACAAGTCCAGCTCTTTCCACCTCACTTTGTGGTTAGGTGCTCAAGCTTTCCTCTGTGCCATCCCCAGTTCCTCACACCCACAGTCAGTTGATGATCCAGCATGGGAAACACTCCTCCTGGGGTGCTTTCATCAGTGAGGAGCAGAGAGAGGCAGTGAACACCCTCAATTTGCTGGCCAAGCTCTTTCTACAAGGGCTTTGCCTCGTTCCTGAAAGGGAACCCATCTGGGACATCCCACTGGGGCATGTCCAACCTGGCATTCACCACAGGTCTCAGATCCTTTCCAGCTGCTCAGCCCCTCAGTGATGAGCCTGGGCAAGGGAGTGGTGTTTGCAAAGCTCTCCATGTAGCCTATTTTTGGCTCTGCAGAGCCAAGGTAAAGAACAGCATCACAGAGCAAGCCCTGTTCAGGATGGAGCTCCCTTGCCACTGACATCAGGTCAGCGGCAGCCAGTCCAGGAAGGGTCTCTGCACCCTGCCTGTTCTGGAAGATGGCAGAGCCATCAGCTGAGGGGAATCACAGACAGACATTCTAGCCAACACTCCAGCCTCTGGCAGCGGTCAATAGCAGATGCCTGTGGAAGGAGATGATAACACCTTCCTAGGCTGTGGTCCTCACCTCCAACAATGCAGCTGAGGGACTGTCTTGAGAGGTTTCAGTCTTTCTTGTATTTTCTATACAATGGTTGTGTCTGATGTACTAGGCCAGGGTGCTTTAACTAATGCCGGTTGAAATTTTAAGCAGATGAACAGACTCACCTCTGTGATTCCCATCCAGCTTCCAAATCCAGTGGCAATGCTATACCCCTGCCACAGTTGTCTCACCACACTGGGCATCACTGATGTTCCTTAACCAGGGGCCATCTGAGTATGGATGGGCACAGGATTGCTGCTCCAGGGAATCAGTGGGCAGCAAAACGCACGTGGGAAGCCTGGCAGGGAGGAGCTCAGACAACCCAGTGCTGCCAGCACCACGCTGGGGAGACAGGGGATGGAGATCTCTGCTCCACCATCCCTGTCTCAGTACTGGGAGGACTGGCACTGCTTAGGCAGGATGTGGTCTGTGCCAGAGGGTGAGGGAAGCTGGTTAAAGGCAGCAAGAATGGAAAATGTTCGCTGCTGTTTCTGTTTAGCTTTAAGAACTGATCCAGCTGAGATAATAACAGAAGAGTTCACTTTGCCATGTCAAATATGCAGGTACTTTGCAGTATTAAGATTTGATGCCCTGTTCTTATAAAACTGGCCTCTGCTGATTATGGGAAGAGAAAGTTGCCCATAAACAACATTTCATTTCTTATTTAACACAAATTCTTGGGCAAAAGGAGTCAATCAATTTTTCATAAAGCATAAAACAGAGATAAGTGCTTGGGATCATATGTGAGTCCCTGTCAAACAGAACCGATAAGTCCATGATGCAGTACAGGGAGTGCTTTGCAAGTATTGTCCAAGTGACCTTTTCATTAGTTTGCCTTAAGCAGTTAATCTCTTTTTTCCAGGATACGGACTATTTTGAGTCCCATTACATCATTCATGCATTTTAAATATTATTTTTTCTTCCATGTCATGCCTAGGAGGATTTTACTGGTTTTTACCTGTTTTTAATGCAGTTCTCCCCATCTTGCTGAGTTTTTCAGCAGTCAGAACTGAAAGTGCTTGTTTGCAGGGAGTATGTGATGCCTGGGGGCAGGATGTGACTTAGGAAAGCCTGCCAGGCCAGAAGCAAGGATTGGACCTCTCCAAAGGCAGCCCTGTGATGGCAAGGGAACTATAGGGCCAATGAGCGGAGGCATTTACTGCCTGTGTGTGTGGTACCATAAACGGGAGAAATGCAGGGTTGAGCCAGAGTGCCTCAGCAGGGCTCCAGCTCCTCCAGCAAAATACATGAAAATGATTTAGGGGGAAAAAAATGCGCTTCAAAAGTGTCACTGGCATGTTGTTGTTTCTGCCTTGTAAATCCTTTTGAGCTCCCTGTGCCACTTAAAAAAAAGAGGTACCAGCTGCCACCTGCCAAAGGAGCCCAGAGTATTTAAACAAAGCTGTTCCCAGCCTCACACTGGCCCTCAGAACTTGTGTAAAAAATGCCTCGACAACACCTCTGCCGTGTTCCCATGTCCCTGTGTTTGTAGTCACTGATCTCATAACAACAGAGCCCCAGCACAGAGCTCAGCCTTCTGTGGAGTTCACACTTTATTATTAGCCACAGTTGAAAGAACAAAAATAAATCAACTTTGTTCTTCTGAGTTGCGAGTAAAGCAGAGATCATGGTATTTATAAGCGAGGTTGCAAAGGGTAAAGCAGGAACATGTTTTGTTGATATCCAGGGGTAACATATTCTGTGCTCAACAAGCCTCTCCTCTCCCAAAGGGATTTGTTTTTCCCTGGAGAGGGGAGCTCCCCCCAGGCTGTCCCAGCTCTGCACAGCTATGCACAGTCATGGCTCTGCTGCTGGACACTCCCTGTGAGAGGATCAGCTCCGGAGTTCCAGCCCTTGGCCAGAGGGTCATTGCTGTGCTGCCATCGTGGATTGCTGCTCACCCCAATGGACTCTGGAGAAAGGACAGGGGAGCCTGTCCTCACCAGGACCAGGATGTCTTCCAGGTGCTTCTCTCACACCCAGAGGCAAAAGATGGGAGCCCTTGTTTCTCTCTTGGGCACATTTCCTGCTTCTCTTCAAAAAACTTGTAAGAGAGAGCATCACAGAAACACTCCACCATCAGATGAATATAGTTGTGTAAGTTCAAAAATGTGTGAGGGTTTTTGAGAGCCGGCCAGTGAAGCCTGTCACAGAATTCCTGGGCTTGCCTGAACCAATGTTGCTTTCTCCAAGTCTTCTGGAGTGCTGGGATTAGTGAGACAATCACCTGACATAGTCCCATCCAAAAAAGAATCACCCAGCCATGATGATCCCAGCTGCAGAAACTAAGGTAAGGAGCCAGGGGCCTGACACTGTCGTGAAACCCTGAGATTTGTTCAGTTGGTCAGAGCATGGTGCTGGTAACACCAAGGCTGTGGGATTGATCCCTGTATGGGCCATTCACTTAAGAGCTGGACTTGATGATCCTTGTGAGTCCTTTCCAACTCAAAATATTCTGTGGTTCTGCAAAACAAGGAAAACAACAAGCCAGTGTTGCACATCTAGTTTGACTCAATCCTGTGCCATCTGTTCTGATTCTTTTGCCACATCAGTGAGACTCTTAGGACTTTTCTGTCTGGGTCTCAAATGTTTGAGATTTCTCCTGTGAATCTGCAAACTGGAACACCCCCAAACCCAGATTCACCATCTTAACAACCAGAGCAGATCAGATGTGCTCCAAAGAGGTTCTTCATCTCCCCAAAGATTTCCTCTCTTCCAGAGCTGGATAAGCAAAGAAGGCTGGAGGAATCATTCACTCAATTCCCTCAGTGTATTCCCTCAGGAGCCCTGGCATTTCAAGAAGACAAAAGGAAATGTTCCAGGTACTGACTGGAGGAGTGGGCGCTGGAGACATTTCCTCTCCATTCTCCCCTACAACAAGAGTGTCAGATGGCTGGGCAGAAAACAGACAGACAAACAGAAAGCTAAAGGAACCTACCTGCCCCTGTGTAGCCTTGATTAGCTCCTCAGATTTAGTGTCTGACTTAGTTCTGGCCCAGGACAAGGGCAAAGGGAGCAGGATCTTAGCACTCCAGCTAAGATTCACCATTGCTGAAACTTCCTGTGTCCTGATCCATCTTGGCAATGGCCATGACCATGCTACACTATTGCTACACTCCCTGCAGAGCCAGAACAAGGAATTAAAACATTTGTGTTATTTCTACAGTCATGAATTTCTGGCGTTTTTTGTGCAGCACTTCTGTATTTTTCCCCTTCCTTCTCATTAATAACACTCAGGTTTTTCTTTACATTTGTATTATGCAAACAATTTTACAGTTCTAACAGCACTTACTCAGAGTTCACCTCTCCTCCCCTTGTTGCATCTCATGAAGGTGTGATCTGCAAAAACTACACCCTGGATCATTCTTTAAACAGATTTTTTATTCTCAGCTTCTGTTGCAATAAAATATTTCATTTTCAGCAATGGCTTTTTCTTTTTTTTTTAGCTGAAGGGATTCTCATTGCTGCATTTCTGAATGGAGCATCAGGCCACAATCACACTAAAACAGCACAGGTTTAGAAGAGTAAAGAAAAACACTTCTTATGTGGGGCGAAGCAGAGTGTCCAGATCTGATGTGCTGGGTGCCACAGCACAGATCCTGTCCCATCCAGGAGCGTGGACACCAGGAGCTCTCCCACAGCCATTCAGCCAACAGGGGAGGGAGTTTAACTTAGAGGCACTTCAAAACCAGAAATAATTTCTGAATGTGCAGGAAGTCAGATGAGTGTTATCTCAAGCTAAAGAGCCAAACAGTGTTCATAGCTACTTGATAAATTGTTAGGAAACTGAACTTTCCTGATGACTCGAGGCCCAGCTTGCCCAGCAGACACCTCCCAGGACGTGACCGTGGTGTTTCCCAGAGCACACCACCACTCAACAACTGCACCAGGGTGTTCCGTGCACCAGGAACATACGGACACGATCTCATGCAGACTGTTGTGGCTGCTCCAACACATGAAATGTAAATTGTGAAAGTGAAATTGCAAAAGGAGCTGATCTGTAAGTTGTATTAGACAAAATAGCAGCGTGCAGGCAGATAAGCCCCAAGTGTGAAGTGTCCGGCAGGAGGAGGTTTCATATTCTGCCTGACTCAATGGAGACTTAAAATAGCACTTCCCACTGGAATACTTTAAACAAAGACATCCCAGGGATTATTAATACCATGAGACAGAAATCAGTTTTATGTATTCCAGCAGAGATGGGCAGAAAGGGAGTGTTATGTGTTGAGCCATGTCCGGGTGTGTGTGGAGGCAGCTCTGCCCTTCCCAAACCCTGCTCTGCCTGTGCTCGGGGAAGGAGCTGGGCTTCATCCGCCTGCAGTTGCCTGTGGGCTCTGCCAGCCTTTGGCAGCCCAGCAGACGAAGAAGCAGGAGCTGCTGCATCACTGCTGCTTCCAGACATCCCCCGGAGCGATCCTGCAGTGGGTGCAGGGTGAGTGCTGCGGGGCAGGTGCTGCTCCCACCCTGCACGTCCCTGTGCCCGGGGCTGCAGCGGGGGCACAGCTCGGTGTGATCCTCAGCCTGGGCAACACACGGGCTTTTGGGTGCAGCCACATGAATCAAGGGGGGACTTGAACCCTGTTTTGGAGACACCTCCCAGCAAATGCGCTCTGCCTGGGAGAGCAGCAGCCTCTGCTCTTGCCATGGGCAGCTCTACCAGCCGGGCAGAGCTCCCCTGTTCATCGCCTGCACACAGACTCCCTGCCCTCTCTGAACTGCCATCTGCTCTGTGCCCAGGCCCGTTGCTCCCCAGGACGTGGTGGTTTCCCCTCCTGCTGCAGGAGTGCTGGCATCCTCCGGGACAGCCCTCCTCTCTGCAGCCACCCCGTGCCCTCTGCCCTTTCTCAAAGGGCAGGGGAAGTTTGCCAGCAGAGACCTCTCTACTTTTTTGGCTCTCTCTCTGCTGCGTCTGACCCCATTCCCACCATTCCCTGGAGCCCCAGTGCCTCCAGCTGCCATCTACATGCAGTTTTTCTTTGTAGACTGTTTTTTCTCTGGGTCTTGGGAGAGAGAACAGAGGAGGTGCATGAGCACAACTTCCCATATTTGTTTTCCCAGTTGCAGAGAGCTGTACAGAGCACATAAAGCCCTCGTTGATTACTGAGAAATGTCTCAGCTTTTTATATTTCCACCACGACATTCCTACACATCATGAGCAACACTGAACTGGAATGCACATTTGCAATATTTAAAAAAACATCTTGGCACACTTACGTCCCGCTTGTGCCATGGACAGTCACCCTCCAGCTGTGCTGCAGGACTGTCCCTGTCCCTGGCACCGGGTGCAGAGATGCACAGAGCTGCACATCTCATCCTGCAGCTCTGCCAGATGTGGCACATCCTTCTCCCAGAACACCTGTGGCTGCCCAGCCCTCACCTGTCTGGAATCTCCCAGTGGGAACTGCCAGAAAAATCACTTGGAATCTCAAAAGATCAATGGGACTGTGAAAAAGATTGGAGTCTTCAAAAGCCACACATTGCTGCCATTGTGCTCCAAAGGAAGGGGAAAGGAAACCGGAGTGGCTTCATGAACAGATTGAATAAATGGGCCATTTTATCCAGATTTAAAACACCACATGGTGAATGCAAGAAGCAGAAATGTTTCTCATTTCTTTAATTTCCAACCACTGAGAGTTGACATCATCAGAAATAAGAAAAAAAAATTTGGTCTTTTTCTTCCATCATAGGCATTTTCAATAGCCATTTTCAGTCCCTGTGCCTGCCATTTCCTTTTTCCAGCACAACCACTGAGATGACAACATGGTGGTCAGGGAAATGATGTAGGTTAAGAAAAACAAACAACTTTTTTATTTTTTTTTAAAATTTCAATCTCTAAATCTGTGTAAAAATATAAGAGGAATAGATACTGGAACATGATTTCCTTCAAGCCTGAAAATGAATCCTCTCCATCAGCATTCTCCAGTCTTTGGGCCTATGAAACTTTGTACAATTAAATGTCCCTGCAGAGAAGCACTGCTGGAAGAACTGGGATAACATTAAGAGATGAGAAAGACAGGACATCCCACTCCATAGTAAATAGTACCTTTCACAAAACTTAATTAATAGACCCACACATCTGAATGAGCCCTCCTAAAGCAGTTTTTACAATATCCTGTAATGTAAGTGTGAAGGGAGAGCACAAACTCAACCTAAAACCCAACACTGGCAGTGTGGAGAAATCTGTGATGGAGCAAGGATTTCTCCTGGCTGGAAGTTTCTTGCAGACTGTTTCATCTCAGAGAACTGTCCTGGGAGCTGAATGTCAGGACAATTCCTGCAGGCTCCTCTGACCCTGCTCTGTGGCCCAGTGGTGCTGGCCAGGGAATGGGGAGATCTGGGGGACCTAAATATTTGATTCAGTTTGGTTTTAAGTGCCACCTCTTGATACCATATCCAACAAGGACTGTGACTGTTGAGGGTTGTCAAATAAATTTGCTGCAGGTGCATCACACCCAGTCACAGATATTGTCACTGGTTATTGTCACAAAACTTAGCAAAGTTTCTGTGACTAATTTTTCTCTTGTTCTTCAGTTTTCAGTGTTTGGAGTGAGGCATTTGGCTCCACAGTTCTGGTTAACATCTTATCCAAAAATATGAATACGAAGGATGTGCAATTATTTTATCACATAAAAATATTGTTGTCGAGTTAAAACATGGGGTCTGTTATTACCTTAAAAACATTAAGGAAAGACAGCGTCTTGTAAACAGAGGAGCAGAAAATGATTTATAACAAACATGTATCAACCCCAAACTTCCACACAGCTCTGCTGTCTCTCCCTGCAGTGCTGGTGGGTTTAACAGCACTTGCTCCCTGCCCACGGCAGCCCCTGTGGGCACTGAGCTGCTCAGCACTGCAGGGACAGTGGCCAGTGGCTAATCTTCTAGAATGCACACTTTTTCCAGTTTGAATTCCTGACACCGAGCACACTCCTGGGACACAGTCCAAGCCCAGGCAGAGTGAAATTCTAAACTGTCCATGAGGCAGCATCCGCAGAGCAACAGACTGACAGAAACCCCAGCGAGGAGTTTCCAAAGCAAACATCGTGTGTGCAGTGATAGGATCTGAGATGGAAGGTTTTTTGCTGGAGTCAACCTTTCTTGTTTTCCTTATGGCAAATACTAATGAACTCAATGGTAAAATATGGCATTTCCCAAACAGCAAATCTCCTCCCCGAGATGCACCATCTCTGCTATGGGCCTGTCATCAAGCCTTTGCCTTTAATCGCTCAACACGTGTTTCCAATCCTCATGTTCATATGGCAATAACTTCATTCGATTAGTTTTCGTTTGTCAGCCCAAAATGCCCTTTAGGTTGAAGCATGTTGTAGGACATTGTTCAGGCAGGTTATTCTTAGCAACAGATGAATTTAGAAAGAAAAGGCAGGTCTACAGTTCAGTGTTTGCTTTTATTCCCTGTACTGCTCCTGTTGCTGAGCTCCAGCCTCTCCTCCAGCCCCTTCCCACCCAGCAGCCACCATCAGCTGCCCACTTTGCTCTGGGCTTCCATGAGAACTGTATCACAGCTTAATCTCTCCTTTCTGCCTTCCTTTGGGACATTGCACTTCCAAGACATAACTCTGTGTTCAGGTTCATGCTCTGAGCTCTGCATCCTCCTCATTAGATCTTCCATAAAAATTAATTCATTGCCTCTCCTGAGCAGGAGGTGCTCTTGAAGATGACACCCTTCCCACCCGAGGAAATAGTTTGGGACTGCCCAATAAATTACTGGTAAGATGGTTGTTTCATAATGGTTCCTAATTGTCCTGTACTAATCACAGTTATCAACCATATCTTCCAAAAGGCTATTTCAGCCTATATATGGTCAGAAGATCAGTGGGCCAGCATGTTTTGTTGTACTGAAATCAGATAGCCAGGGCCCATCTCTGGCTCCAGTGGGGTGGAGAGATGACACTGCAGAGGGTGAAATTTCTGAAGTTATGGAGCCTATGAACTTGAATATGACTAATTCAAATTATTACTTCTTCTCAAAGAACAAATGCGGTGAAGAAGGAGGAGAGTGAGAAAGAGCAGCAGAAATATTAGGGATAATAAAAAAGCCAAAGAGTCACTGCACAGCTCTCAAAAATGCACAAGAGTTAGTCCAAGTTGCCTATTCCAGTACCAGTAGAAAAGTATTTTCCACAATCTCCTTTCACTGTATCATTGAATACAGGTGTTATCTCTCAATCCAGGGAGGAGGCACACAGGGAGTCCATGCTCTCCAGCCATGTCAGCTCAGCTGTGACCAGTACTTTCTGTCACAAGTGCCATAAATGATGATGGTGTAATCTGCAGCTCTGATGCATCATTGCAATAGAAGGACATAGAACTGAAAGAGCTGGTTTTTCATGCAGAGAAAAGCAATCACAGCAACCAAAGGCTCCCTGTGTCTGTGCCAGCCCATTCCTCGCTTCTCCCAACTCATGCCCCAGGTCTACCCAAAGACTCTTCCAAGCCCTCAGTTGCCTGTTCCTGGTCCCTCCCTTGTATGCACGGGAGAGTTTGGATCAGCTGCTCTCTCTGTGGGCTGATCTCAGCCAGCCTGTGCACTGGCAGCAGCAGCACCTTGCAAGGGCACCATGGGGACGCTGTAGAGCAGAGTCTCCCTTTCAAGTGCAACAGGGCAGGGAAAAAACCGAGAAGCTTTGCTCCGTGCTCCACTTCCTAAGGGGTGCAAGAGCAGGGCCATTGGGGAGAACAGGTTTTGCAATTAATAGACACAATGTCAGCCAGAGGTCCTGGACCTCCTCTGACAACTGAGACCCACTTCACCCATCCGTTGCTACACCTCACAAAAGCAGGTGGCCCAGATGTTTTCTTTCCAAGGGAAAGATCTCATCTAGGTGGGGCTTGGTGGGTTCTCAATGGCCATGGATGTTGATATCCATGTGGATCTCCATGAAATGGATAAGAATGGGCAGATAAGTGAAAGAAGCAACCCTTTCTCGTCTGTACAGTTGCTCCCTTGGAAGACTTTGCTTAGTGCTTGGAGCAGATAGTTAAGGAACATGATATAATTTTCAAGATACTTCCACCATTTTATTCTGGAATTTCTTGAAGATCTCTGTTAGAAGGCACTGTTGCATTGACAATGTATTTCAGGATGGTTTCCAGATATCAAACAAAAAAAATTGTTAAATTGAAAGAATTGTAACCGGGTTAGTTTACATGTTTTACTGCTGATTTACATGAGCAGAAGTGCAACTTAAAGAATGAAAGTCTATTTGTACTGCTTGAACTAATAATTTCCACAAGTTTCCACTGCTGAATGAAACCCCGAATCAGTCCATCTTGGAAACACAATACATGCAGTCAGAATAAACATTTCTCTTTACCAAAGGGGACTCAGAGTGCACGCATACAAACAAAAGTCTCTCCTAAGTAAATCCATTAATATACATATTGTCATAGCATTGCATCAAACCACAGATATAAATCTGCCTCTGACATTAAAACATGGAAGGAATAAAGGATTTGTTCTCTGTTAATAAGCAGAATTTGCTTTCAAGGACATATAATCCCTTCCTATTATGTTTTGAGATGCAATTACGCACAGCCCCAAAGCAAAAAAGTGGTGTTTGACTTCTATATTCTGACAAGAGCTCAAATGCAACTTTGCACGAGGATATGATAATTTAGAGATTCCAAAGCTCCCACAATTTGATGCATTGCATACTTGTACCTGGGAATTGCCCAGAGCTGCTTTTCAGTGTGCAGGGAGAAGCCAAGAGAAAGTGAAAATTCTCAGACAACTCTGTCTGTGCTTTAAAAGAGCCAGGATTTATCCCTTCAAAAGTCATCAGTTCAGCACATTTCCAGGAAGATTTCTGAACTGGTTTTGGATAATAGCTGTCAAAAGGATAATATGGATAATAGTTGGATAACATGTCAAAAGCCATAATGCTGAGCCACAAGTAGCAGATTTTCATACTATTCTGTCTTTTCTTCAGCCTAAGACTCTACCCTGGAATTTTCTGAGTACTTAGGCACTCCATTCCTTTGTTACACACCTATGTTCCAGAGAGGATCCCACTGCAGCCTCTGACTCCCTCCTCTGACCCCTCCCTCTTGATCTCAGACAACAACTCAATAAAAAGGATACCCTGCAAATGTTATACCCTTGGTTTTTCAGGATGTAGCAGATCCCATAGCACCTCCGCATCAGTCTTGGTGAGTGAGAATCCCCTGCACTTGTGCTCTGGGGTGTTTCTTCTCCTCATAAGGACATTTTCAGCCTCTTGGGTTGGTTGCTCAGATAAAATAAGAAATTCTGTGACAGTCCCTTCTTCTTTGGCTTTTGAGAGTTCTTTACCATGTCATCACACAGCAGCAGCCCACCAGCTTATGCCAAAACAAGGTGTCAGCTTGGAATAATGTGTTGTCCCATCCAGCCACAGAGGCTTCCAAACAAGTGTCTGAACAAGGGTACATGAGCAGAAACTACACCCTTGGGTTTTTTTGGTTTTGGGGTTTTTTTGTGCTTTATTGTACAGAAAAAGAGAAATCAATTAAGAATTTGTAGTGGGAAGGACCTCATTTTACATGAAAAGCAGGGTCAGAGGCAGAAAATAACTTCTTCAGAATGTGGCAGGTAATTAATGGAAGGTCCAGGAATGCCAGCCCTCACTTCTTCATGAAAATACGAATGCTTTTTTTTAGGAAAAACTGATCTGAGCTGATTTTTATTATTTTTTTCTGAAGCAAACTGGAACAACTGAATGTCCTGTCATTGCCCATTTTGTCCTCAGCTCTGCCCTGCGCATTGGGCCAATACAGACAATTGCCTTTAGTGAGGTCTGGAAAAGTCCAAGAAAAGCTGTGCAGATGGTTCTGAGAGGGACTAATTTAATTTCAGTGCTCCTGGTGAAGCCAAAATACTTCATTCTTCTGCAATATGGACTTTAGTCACATACCAACATCATGCCCCAGCATTTCTTATAGTTTGAGATATATGTTCTTACAGTTTGAGATATATGAAAATATATTTAGACAGAGCTGGAGATACCCAGTGAAACCAGAGCTGCTCTGTGCTGTAACAAATCTTCCTCTGGCAGCAGCCCGAGGAGAGGAATGAGAGGAGGAGATCACCCCGCTGGTATTAGTGGCTTCACACAGCCAGCAGTGTCCCTGGGTCATATAGAAATGCCTGCACAGAACCAAACCCCCAGCAGGAATGATTTGTCTCCAAAAGGGATTTTTTTTCTATTCGTATTTCTAGAAAGTGGCTTTTCCACTGGACAAGCTCCTCTCCAGCAGCTCTTGCATGTCCAGCTGCAGCTCGCTGCCTTGAGGGCCTGCTGGAGACTGTCTGCACAGCACTTGCTGCTCCTGCCTATAAATAACATCTCAGATGCCCAGGCCACACAGTCACACTGCAGGAAAGGTCAGGAGCAATCGTCATCGCCCCGAGATCATTCTCCACCACTGCCCCATGCCTGAGGCTTGTCTGGACTGCAGCCAACACTCCAGACCTTATCAGGGCTGGATCTCACTGGGAATTTTCTGATGAAACATTTTATTGGAAAATGCTGATTCATAGGCATCAAAATGTCTCATGGAAATGCATCAGTTTTTATTAATTTACAAGAAAACCCAGACATTATTTGGAAGTACTAGTGACTGGGTGGCTGCCAGGGTATCCCATGGCTTCCAATGTGTCTGCCTGCAGGACAGCTGTGTCCTCTGGGCTGCTCCAGGCACAGGAGCTCGAGCACTGCCAAGGCCTCTGATGGCCCTGCTGTGATTGAGCTCTTGGCTCTTGAGGTTTTGTGCTCCTGAGGTGTCACAAGGTGCATTAAGGACTGTGGCTGCAACAGCTTTTCCTCCTTGGAAAGCAGGGTAAAATGTCTGCTCTCTTTCCAGAAATATAGATGGATTTTTTTTTCCCCCTCAAAATGTCAACAATCCAAGTATCCTGGCACAGGCTGCCAACTCTTGGTCAAATGACCTTCAACTTTTCTGAGTTTTCCTGGAGCAGGAGGCCTGATAAACCTCTAGCCTGGCACAACAGCCCTGCCTGGATCCTGCCTCAGTGTCTCCTGCCTTGCTTCCATACACCATGAACTCATGACAGCAGAGAGTCACAGACACAACCCTGTGGATCGTTGCTCCACCTCAAGCTGAGCTGGGAGCGGGCCATCCACAAGCAAAAGGTTATCAAGAATGACTCTGTCACCAGCTTCTCAAGCTCCTGGTCCTTGGCAGCCCTTCCCTGAGTCCTGCAGGACACCAACCTTTGCAGTGTTTCACTGCCATGAACAACAAAATCCTACACCAGGGTTTTGCCCCATCAGAGACCATCTCTAGTAAGTTGGTGAAATCTTCAGGCTGCTCCCTTTGACTCTGGAGCCTTCCTGCTGCTGAGCCCCTTGAAAATTTGCTGGTTGATCTTTCCAGGAGTCTGTATCCATGGAGGACTCTGGCATGGCAATAATGGGATTGTCATCCTCATGGTCTTGTCCCTTTCCTTTAGGCCCCCCCATGGCTGCTGTCCAGTTTGGTCTGTGATTTTAAAGGACCACAAGACACAAATAGAAAGGAGCTAGAAAGGAGCTGCATAAATTTCACCTGAGATGTCTTTGATGTAGAAAACCCTAAGTTCCCAAAGGAAAAACTCCAGAAGTCTGAAATCCCCCCCGCCAATGCACTGTTCCCAGTGTCTTTGCAGACACAATGTCCTCTGACCCTGTCCTTCAGTGCCTCCCTTAGTGGCACCAAGCCCTACACAGTCTCCTCTGGAACCAGAGAAAAAACCCTTTATTTCCATCACTCTGTGACTGCTCTTGTGTTTACTCCCTGCTCCTTAGGAATTCCCCATGTCTGCTCCAACATCCGTGTCCCATCTCTCTTTGGTCATCCCCATGGTCTCTCCTCCTCTCCTCACCCTCCCCAAGGCTTTGCCTGCCCCAAGGACAGGAGCCAGCTGAATTTCTCTGGTGATTTCTAATGCTGCTACTTTCTTGAGGAGCAGAGACAGAGAATTTTATTCAAGAAATAAACAGCAAGTTAAAGTTGAAATGTCTGGAGAAGGTGAAAAGTACAGAAGAGGGAATTTCTTACAACTACACCTCCAAGATCACTGAGAGAGAGGCTCTGTGTCTCAATGCTGGATTTCAGAGTTGGACAGAGTTTTGCTCATTCCCTGCATCTTTCTTGTGTGTAAGGAGATGGTGCTGCAGTCCCAGCCAGACCTGCACTGAAACACAGCACATAGCACTCACCACACAGCGATGTCACAGAGTGGGCTGAACTCAAGGTCACTTCTACCCGGTGAGTCTGTCCTGTAGATTAATCCCTTCATGAGCTGGAGAGGCTCAGTTCCCTCTGTGTTCAGATACCTTCACACTATCACACTTCAAATTGCTCTTCCCTTGCTGGTGGTTCCCTGTCCCAGTGCTTCAGATGCTTCTACCCAGAGGATGAGAGAGATTTCTTCTCCAAATCACTGGAAACAGACCATTGCAGAGATGTGGAAATGGAAACAGTTGTAAGTGGCATCACAGGAAAAGTGAAGCTGGACACAGGGTTACCTGAGCTGGAGTTTGTTTTTTTTTTTTTTTTTTTTTTTTGTGGAGAAAGAGTAAGGGGAACGTCTTGTGGAACTGAGCTCTTCATGGGTAGTTTGGGGACCAAAAGAGGGGAAGTGGCTAAACAGCATCTGTGAGAAGGAGATGCAGGAGAGATTGCTGCCTAGACCGCATTCCTGGATGGATGGGAGAGGGAAGCTTTCTAAAACAAAACAAAGAAAGAAAGAAATTAAGACCTGAAAACAAGATTTCATCTGAGCAAGGTAACATTTGTGGTTTTTTTTGCTCACGTTGCAAACTACGAACTGTGAAGTGCAGGAGAGGCACAGAGAAACAAGCTTATATTTTTTTTTCTGAGTCAGTTAAAGATTAAACTACAGATTTCTTCTGTTTTTACAGAAACAACCTCGAAGTAATTAAAAGGCTCTCAGTCAGCTGTAGTGGGTTATGCTATATATGGTTAACAAACTGACCTGCATCCACAACCTCCATAACACTATTCTTGTATCAGGTCTGTTTTGATGTAATTGGTGTGGGATTACACTGAGTGCTGGGAGTCACAAACTGGGCAGGTGAGCTTTCCATCTGATACCATGTGTGCTGTCTCCAGGCTTTTCCCAAATTTCACTCCAGCAGGGTGGATGCTGGCAGGCAGCTGCCCAGGTTGAGCGGAGGGGAACAGGAGCAGTGGAAGGGAGCTCGGTGCTGGTGATGTTTGTGCTCACGGCCTGAAAGGAGCCCAGGCTGGTTCTGACATTGGCAGGGAGTTTGGCAGCCAGGAAGCAGCAATGCAAGCCTCTACTTTCTACTGCCTTGATCTTTCTGAAAGACTGTAGTATAGCCAGGACAGGGGCTGAAAGGGGAATTTTGATGCTTCCCAAGATGTAACTCAGCATGAGAGAGAAGAAAATTATATTCAGCTGGGAAGAAGAAGATGAAATCAGGACCATGTTCCTGGGCCAGATGGAGAAAGAGATGTCGTTCCTGGACTCTCTTATTTGCTTGGCTCATCAGTGCTCTTCATCTCATGCTCTTCTTAGAGATGCTTTAGGTACCTGCTCCTTCTCTTCCCCTGGTACTGTCACCCAGCCTTGTTCTTTGCCCTGGAGCACCTCTGCTGCTTGTTTCCTGTGAGGGGGCAGAGGGACCTTGTAGAATGTGGGCAGGTGAAATCCATATCCTTCCTTCCTCAGGCAACCTTCTCACTCTTTACAACTCCCTGGCAGGAGCCAGGTGGGGGTCGGGCTCTGCTCCGAAGGTACAAGGGACAGGATGAGAGGGAGCAGCCTCAAGTTTCCTCAAGGGAGATTTAGGTTGGATATTATGGAAAATTTCTTCACTGAAAGGGTTGTAAAATATTGGAACAGGCTGTCCAGGGCAGTGGTGGAATTGAAATCCCTGGAGGGATTTAAAAGACCTGTGGATGTGATACCTGGGGACATAGTTTGGTGGTGAGCTTGGCAGTGCTGGGCTAACAGTTGGTTTTAATCATCTTAGAGGCCTTTTCCAACCTAAATGATTCTGTGATTGTGTGACAAATCATTACTGGGATTCTTTGAGAGCGACACTGGGAGTTGTGGCACTTTACGCTACCCTTGGTACCCAGTGGTACCTCCACTGTGGGAATACTTAACTTTTTTATTAAATAGGGAATCACAAAAGTTCCAACCCCTGTACAGCAATTCCCAGAGCTGTCCTCCATCTTTCATCAGTGGGTTTCACTTCAGGTTGATCCCCTTTTGTGCTAAACATGTCCCTAAGCAGCTGTCACAGGCCTGCTGGGCCAACCACCCAGGAAGGAATGAGTCTTGGAAAGAATCAGTCAAGGTACTAGTGAACATAATTCTTCTCTGCAGTAACTGGGAGATACACATCTGTTGTAATGTTCTAGGCAGAACTGGAACTTAAACACATTTTTAAAGACACAAGGCAGGCATGGAGATGTAACACTCCTTATGGCTTTCAAAAATGGTAAACAGAATATCTGGGGATGAAAAAGGGAAATTATGGAGCATTTAGTTTAACTTCCATTTCCAGAAATGTACTGGGACAACAAATTGAGCCAACAAACAAATACTGAGGCAAATTAAGGAAAAGAAATGAAACCCAGCTATTATGCATGTGTCAAATCTAATCCTTCTGTGACACTTGTGGATAGGGAATAAGCTGTACAAGTCATCTATCTTGTGTTTAATGAGGCTGTTGACACTGTCTGACAAGACATTCTCTAAAGGGAAAGTATGGTCTGTATAAAACTGCCCAAGGTGGTGCAAAAAGCTTAGAAAGGCACATTCAGAGAGAAGCTCTCAGTGTGTCACTGAGTCCCCTCGTGTTCTGTGTGTCCTCTACAAAGCGGAGGAGAAAAAGATTTCATTAACCATGAGGTGAAGTTGAAAGAGGACACTTGGATGCAGCAGGGCAGTGTTACAGCTAGAAATTATTCTTAAAAAGAACAGATGATGTGAGGACAGTTACAGAAACAAACCCAGAGAGAATGAGTCAGGAATGGCCTATTGCACATACAGAACATACAGAGCAGAATGTTCTGCTGCTGTTCCGTGCCAACAGACCTGGATCATGAGCCAGGGCAAGACTGTCAACAAGGGTACATGAGTGTGAGGAGGGTGAGCACGGGGCTGGACAGTGCAGAACACAGAAGATCCCTTGCACTGCCTGCTCAGTGCAGCACACACACCCTGCAGCACTGCTCTCAAGCAAGGTGGGAGAGCACAGAAGAGAGCCCAAAGAACAGAAAGAGACACCAAAACTCCAGAAATAAGACCCTCAAGGGAAGACACAATTACCGAGGGACAGTCTGATCAAAAATGGGCTGAGGGGAGCTCTGATCAGATTTTAAAGAAACCAGAGTGTTTTATTCTGTGTCTGCGTTGAGTAGAGCTAGGACTTATGGGCATGCACTTCTGAATGGAGCTGGAGTGAAGGTGGTTTGGACAAGAGGTGGAATCTTCACCAGCTAGAGAAGGTTTTAAAAAGCAGGATGAACAAATTCTGTCAGGACTGACTGAGGAAAAGCTGATGTTGCCTTTAGTGACAGAGGATTCCTCCAGATGTACCTAGCAGGCCATGTGGTTGTGTGGATCTTGAGGGGGTGTGTAATCCTTAGTTCCAGGCTCGTGACACGTTCTGGTGGTTTGTATCATTTGCTCCCAGAGACATGTTCTCAGTTTTAGGAGCTGAACACTGTCTCCTGTGGAAAAGAGGAGACTTTTCCTTCAGCTCATCTCTGCTCCTGCTGCATGAGCCATCCCTCACCCTGCAGAGATGCTTAAAGGCAAGCAACTGTGAAACCCTGGCAGAGCCGGTCAAGAGGCACCTCAGGAACTCAGGCACTGTAAGAATCCTCTTTCTAGACTTGAACCACCAACCACCACTGGAGCCTCTGTAAGCAACAGAAAACAAGAGGAGTCTCTGTTTCCTGGAGTGACAGAGGCAGCAGTGATGTTCTGCTGGAGGAGCTGCCATGAAAGGAATGCTGCCTGCTCCTCTGGTCCTTGAAGCAGAGCTGTGATTTACATCCCTCAGGAGGCCACCACAGAAGCAGCAAATCACCTCTTTAACAAGGGTTAGGCAATTAGACAAATCCATGGAAGAAATATCCACTGAGGCCGTTAAATCTAAAGCCTTTCTCTTGGTGAATGAAAGGCCATTTGGGTGGGAAAATTGCTGCTGCTTTTCCGTATTTCTTTTGGCTCCCAGTGCTGTAGATGAGGAGTGAACTGGAGGAACCCCAGCCCTGACCCAGGCAGGACCATCCCCGGGTTCCTTGGCTGCATTCTCAGCAATTCTTCCTGGATGGCCACAGACCCAGGGGTTTGTTAGCAAACAATTGGAGCTGGAAATGGGATGGAATCCTGTGTCTCTGAGTCAGGCCACATCCCAGACTGGCTGCTTTCTGGATGCTCTTCAGGAAAAGCCAGGAGCCTTGTCCTGTTCTGACTCTTCCCTAAGCAAGCCAAAGGTTTCTTCTGTGAGGGGTCAGGACAAGGTTTAGCTCCAAGCCTTTCTCTGCCAAAGAGATTCTCCTCTGTTCTGGACAAATGGCAGTAAAGCAAATGCCATTCCATGGGCAGAACATACTTTTATTTAACTAGCACTAAAGTTTTCAGATGCAAATAACTTATTGAGTTGGACAAAAGTCATGGCAATAAATGTTTCTTTCTAATTTCACCCTACAAAAATATCTTGGAATAATAGGATTGCGTTTTCCAAAAAATATTCTTTATTGATTTACAGCAGTATCACATTAAAGCCCAGCATTAGGGTTCCTTCATTAATGAAATAAGACACAAAAGTCTCATTATATTAGTGAGTTTCACAGAGTAACTCAGTAAGCTATTTTTAATATTTTCATGGAGGCAGGCCAGAAGGATAATATTTTTATGTTCTATAGCAGAGAAATATACTTTGAGAGAGTTTGATTGACTTCAAAGTGTGCTTGAAGGCCCAGGCATGTTTTCCATTCCTACAAAGTGACCAAGGAGAGAGGAGTCTTATCACCAGCCCAGAGCAAATCCCAACAGAATGAAATCCCAGAGCCACAGTGCCAACACTGTTTCCCACGCGCGGTACCAGCAGAGGTTGGAAATAAAATATAGTCCCTCCTCCCTCTTTGAGGGCAGTGGAACGAATCATGTTTGTACCGGGAACGCTGCATTGCACCCAGCTACAGGTAACTGAGCAAAACCCCCTGGCCTTTCTCTGCAGCTTCCATGAGATGGGAATCCTGTCTCCTTAGGCACTTTCCAGACAGCACCCACTGCACCTTTCTGGTGCATTTCCTGCTCTAGTGTTTCTCTCCACTCTTTCCATGTTTCCTTGGTGCTCCATCTCATGAAGAGGGAGCACCAGGACACAGCTGTTCTCAGGGGGTACAGCCTGAGTACAGCAACCTCTCTGAGCAGCCTGTGCACCTGTGGCTGGACCAAAGTGCAGGCATGATCTCAGCCTCCTTTCTGCTGTGCTGTGACTGTTGCTCTTCATCTGATACCTACTCCAGCCGGTCCCACATTGCAAAGGGCTATTTCAGGCCTAACCAGAGTCTCTTATCAACTTTCAGGGTCGTTTTCAGTGGAGTAAATCTCTACTGAGTGAGCAGGTTCACACTACACGTCAGGGGCTGCCTGAGGCTTTTAGGACAGGTTGACATTTAAAGCCAGGTTTCAAGCCCTGGTGCAGTGATAAGACAGCCTCCTTCAGGAGACCTTTGGGTGTACAGCAACACTGCTGATCATCCCCCCTGAGTGCACACAGCTGAGGGGAGCAGGCACAGATCAGAGGGGTGCAGTCCATGCTTGAACAAACCACACCAGGAAGACAGACATGTTCTCTGCCATCCTCTCTGTGGCTTCAATAGAAGCGTCCAAGGGCTGGAAAAATCTGCCACCTACTCAGGATCACTGCTTCCTTCTGATCTCTTTCTCTGCTGGAAAGAGTCTGTGTTTCCCTCCCCTCCTTAGTGTGCAGAACTCACCAGGGTGGCAGGGAACTTCCAAGATGATGCCCAGCCTTTATCCTTATACCCTATCTCTTATCCTTGCAGGGTCTGAAGGAAACTGAAGTCACTTGCCTGACTCTCTTGCATTGTGCTCACAGCCCTTCCTGCCTATCTTCTTGCAAAGTAAGAATTAAAATGAGCTGCCAAGGCCTCAGTTAGCTGGGCTGCAGTTACAAGTTCTGGAAGCCAGCTTAATGCTCTCAGAAACTCTTATTTTGAGCAGTGACTGTACCAGTACAGCAGACAGGAGATGTTTGCAGGGCTGTGCTTGAATCTGAAAAACATCCAGTTATCATCACATTCCCATACACACATGCCAGCCTGGTGTCATATCCAGCACAGACATTTTAATTGAGCTCGATCGCCCCGTCTTGGGATGATGCAGAGCCCTCCTGAGACATAGGAGTCCAGAGGAGACCATGGAGGTGCTCTGAGGGCTGAAGCCTCTCTACTCTGGAGACTGGCTGGGAGAGCTAAGACTGTTCAGCCTGGAGAAGAGAAGGCTCTGGGGAGATCTTAGAGCCTCTTCTAGTGCCTGAAGGAATTCAAAGAGAGCTGGAGAGGGACTTTGGACAAGGGCCTGGAGTGTCTTCAAACTGACAGGGTGCAGGGTTAGATGGGATATTGGGAAGAAATTCTTATCTGTGAGGGTGGGGAGGCCCTGGCATAGGTTACCCAGAGAAGCTGTGGCTGCCCCTTTCCTGGAAGTGTTGGAGCCAGGTTGGAGCAACCTGGGATAGTGGAAGGTGTCCCTGCCCATGGCAGGTGCGGGTGGAAGGAGATGATCTTCAAGGTCACTTCCAACCCAAGCCTTCCTATATTTCTGATACCTGCTTGTAGGAACTTCTCAGCAGGACTGAAGGCACTCTTCGTTCAAAAAGAGTTCCTTGGCAGCACTCTCCTCTGCTTCCAAATGGGCCTCAATTGCAAACAGATGGTCATAATTTTGAAACCCCAAGAAGCACAGGACGAGACTGCAGCATGCTTGAAAGCACCTTCAGGAATCTCTGGCAAGATCTGCAGTGTGACAATGATGTTTATGGACTACATGCATCCATCAGGAAGGGATCTGTCATGTTTATGTTCATGTTACGATTCCTCTTCTGCTTGTAACATCTTTGCTGGTAACCATGTTCCTTCTGAGCAGGGCTCTGGTGGTTTGCAGATTCAGAGCTGAGTACAGAATGTGCAGTGCTTCTCCTGCTGGCTTCACATTACTCTCCTGTAATGGATTTGGATACTAATACTGTGACAAATCCACAACCACCTTGGTCTCCATGCCTGTCACTGTGCAGCAAACCATGGCTGCTTGTAGCTGCAGGGGACAGCTGTGCTGGCAGCCCAGTGCTCCTGCTGCTGGGGCACTGCTCCTCAAGTAGGGAACAGCCTGGAATCTGTTCCAGGCCTGCTTTGTGTCCTCCAAGACCCCTTGCTCCTGGTTCGTTACAAACAGAGCCTTGCTGCTTGGTGGGCATGGACCTACTGAAGCTCTGGCCAGCCTCCTGATGCCACCTCAGGATTGACAGTGCCTTTATGTCCCAGTCCTTCCTTTTCTTCTCGTCTTCCCCTTCCCTGGGTAGCTGAGAGCTGTGCTTGAGTCTCAGCAGTACTGCTCAGAGCTTGTGTCACATTTCCACACAGTCTTTTGCATCCTGACCGGTTCATCTATCCTTGCCCAAACTGCTCACCATCAGGGACAATGTCTATTGTCCTGCGTCCTGACCAGAGCAGCATTTCCCATCTGGTATGAGCATTGTGGGACTGTGGTTTTGGGAGAAGCACCCATAAAAGGAACAAACCAGAGTTCACTATTCCGAACTGATTAGTGTTTAATGTTCACTGCTAACAGCAGTGTGTGCCCTAACTCCAAAGCCATCTGCAATGGCAACTCCAACCCCTGAAGGTCTGGAGGTGCTGCCTGCCTCCAGAAGGTTTAACAAGTGTTTGAAAGCTCCATAAGCAGTCCTGCAGCGTCAGAAAGGTGAAGACAGTGAGCACAGAGATGATGGGAGACCCTGGCTTTGTGTTCACTGCCTGGTCAGTGTGGAATTGCAGCCATGGCCGTGGTGGTGGTTAGTCATGAGACACAGGTTTTGGCTGTCTTTAACAACAGACAGGAATCATCAGCCTGGACAAGGCTCAGCCAGGCTCCTGTGTCCTGCCTGTCCACTGACGTTCAGTACACTTATCCCTCACTGAATTGTGTTATCCTCCTGCCTTCCATGTCCATCTTCCTTCATGTGTCCCCCTTGGAAATCTCAGGAGCTCTCCAGATGGCATGGCGGGTAAGAGGCACACAGAGCTGAGCTCCTCCCTGGAAGGTCACAGCCCAAACAGAAGGGCAGAAGGGTTTGGAGAGCACCAACCTCTGCATTGTAGGAATGAAAGTACAGGCCCTACCCCATCCCCAGGGGTCTGGAAAAGCCCAGTGGAGCAGTAACCATAACCACAGGGATGTCTTGTGCCTCCACTCCACAGCCTCTGGCACTGCCTGCCCTGGGCAGCAGGACTTAACAGGATGGAAGAACAAGGCAGCAGGGGTTTTCTCTTTCTTCTGGGAGATGAAGTGCCAGAGAAACAAGGGGTATACAGGCCCAGGGCTGCAGCAGTAGCTATGGAGAGACTTTGCTGCTGCTCAGCAGCCTCCAAAGGAACAACCCTCTCCCTGCAGTGTTGTCTATGTCCAAGCCAGAAACAGGCATGATTTGGCCCTAAGCGCACTTATAACAAAGGCACAGCTGTGAATTTCCTCTCTTCTCATTTTAAAATATATGAGCTGCTTTGCACAACCTCAGTATGAGGCAGCATTTCCCATCCACGGAGCCGTTTTTCACACACCACCCCAGCAAACTACTGGGAAGCAGCCACAGCACTAAACATCTGCACAAACATGTGCCAGATGTTACCAGAAGGCAATGCACCACTGAGCCTGGAAATGGATTCCTGGAAGTGTCAGCCCTTCTAGCCTGGCCAGAACCAGCCCTGAGAAAGCAGGATCTCCAACAAATATGAGAATGGAGCACAAGGGCTGAGATCTCAGCCTGTCCCTCCCCAGGGAGATATTGCTTGTCACATAAACAGAACAACTGGACAGGCAAGGGAGTGTGAGGGCAGATGAAGCCATTGTGACAGGAATGGCCAAGAAAGGGAGGAACTAGGCCCAAACAGCCTCACATAACCAGCTCTGAGCAGGTCTCCCAGGGAGATCTTCCTGCCTGCTGACTAGCCCTGGGAGCAGGCTCTGTTCTCCCGTGCTCCCCATCTCTCCATGAGGTCTGTGGCTCCAGCTGCACTGTCAGCACACGAGTCTGGACCAAGCAGTGGCATGGATTGTCATGGATGATGTGTTGCTGCCCTGGCTGCCTCCTCCCAGCCCCACAGCAGTCAGCTTCCTGCCCTGACTGCTGCAACCTTTCCCCTTGGCTTTGCCAGTGAGTCAATCATCGCAGTGGAAGGGCACATGAACCACTGGTCCATCCCCTCTGCAGCAAAGTGGAGACCAGCCTCAGTTCTCCCCAGTTCCTGGCTCCCCATGGAGGGTGCACAAGGCTCCTTGAGGAGCCTGGTACCCCATGGCAGTGCCCTTCCACCCGCCACACCCAGAACCCCACCCAGATCCCTGGTGTGAGTCCACCCTCCCTTCCCGCAGCAGCAGTCGGTTTCCAGGCACTTCACCCCAGGCTGTATTGATGACAATTTCCACGGAGTAAGTTATAGAAAGAGCTCGTGCTATCCTGTGCTGTGCTGTGACATGGAGGATGCCATGAGGGTTTGCATGGCCATGTGGTGCCGTGTGGTTTCGGTGCCGAGGTTGGGCAGCCCTGTGGGTTCACACGTGCACAGCCCCACTCACAAACACTTGCGCACACACACACGCACATACAGCTGACGTTACTCGCTTTCCTTGTTGCCTCCTAATTTAAAGAATCATTCAGAGGGAAAATGTGTTTCCTCTTTGTGAATGGACAGATCTAACACAGATGGTGCATTAACTGGAAACATCTTGTGTTCCAGTTTGTTTGTAGATTCACTTTGCTCAAGGACAGAAGGCCCCATTTATGATCATCTCTTCAATGTTCCTGATCTTTATAACTTGGCCATATCCAGATAAATGCTGTATGGAATCATCACCTCTTCCCCTCTTCCCAACACTGCAAAAGCAGAGGTTTCAAGACTATCAGTGTCAGCAGTGAGGCATTGGGGGTAACCTACTGATGTGGAGCAAGGCTGCCTTGCTATTTGACTACAATGAAGTCCTACTATCCTTTTTGTCTTCTGCAACAGCCTTCTAGTCACCCCCCTTGGGTTGCTGCTCACCAGCTGAGAGCCCTGAGGCAATGGAGCACGAAGCAAAGGCCAAGGAAGCTTTCCTAGATATTTCTGCATAAGGAATAACTTTCTTCTATATAGGAAAAGATCTTTTGAAGGAAGAACTGCAACCCAGATGAAAGACTTGAAGTTCCTGAGATTGCAAAAGTGCCTAGGAAAAAAAAAAAAAGCCGGCCTAAGAGACAAATTACCCTGAAAAACTATTTAGCCTCATTTCTTAGTCCATTTTTCTATTAGGACAGCTTTCCCTACTATTCCCTGTTAGGTTCCCCACTTGGATTCATGCACGCTTCCTCATTGGAATGTTGTGGATATTGCCATCACCTCTAGAAGTAACTGTTTCATTCCAGAATCCTCCTGATTTTCTGGGGTCAATGAGCTTAGTGTACTACTGAGTCCTGCAGGTTAAACACTCACAGAGCAAACATAGTATTATTCTTGCAAGAGGATGTTTTCCTTTTGTCATTTCAGGGCTATCAGGTTTCATAGCACTGATCCCACTTTCAACCCCAGATTTCACATGTTCAGGTATCATTCACATGCCACTCATCAGGCCTGACCACGAATGTGTCCTAGACTGAACTTTAACCTTGACTAGCTACTTCTCAAAATCAGCTATAACAGAGGGAGATGCTGAGCACAACCTGACCACAGGTGCTCTGAGCAACGGCCTCAAGAATGTGCAAATCATTAAAGGAACACAGAAATGACCACAAATGTAAACACAATGAAACACAAACTCAAATTGTGCATGGAGATATGAGTGCTCTTTCCCCAATGCAGCAGAGAGAGGAAAGCTTATAATCACTGACATACCCTGTTTATTTAACCACAGGTGTGGTTACAAGGGAAGGACAACAGGCAGGCCTGAATGTGGAGGGCTAATGGATGGACAGTGAGGTGAGGAGAGCCAGCCTGGGGTTTCAGTTCTGCTGAGTGCTGAGCAATGGTGCAGAGCAGGGGGCACTGAGCCCCAGCTCCAGCGCAGACTCATTGTAGGTGTGGTACCTCTGTGCTGCAGTATTTTGCAGCATCCAGGCTGCACCAGGCAGCAGGATGGGGTCATTCATGGAAGCATTGCCAGACCTGCTGGAAAGCACATGGAGATGGAAAAACCAGAAGGATCATGGCAAATGACTTTTCCTGTTTCTGATTTGTGAAAAAGGGCACCAAACAGCAGCTTTGAGTTGTAATTGGATGGAAACCAGTCTTAGAAACATTTTAAAATATACCTGAAAAAGAACACACATCCTTCCATGGGAAGGGGGTGAGGGTAATTACACAGAGTTGGGCATAGCCTTGGTTTTGAGCAGAGACCAAGCAGCTGGGCAGGGACACCATGGAACTGAGAGCAGGACTAGTCAAGGGATGGGGGAGAGAGGAACTGACTCCAGTCTCTGAGCCACCATCCTCACCCTGCAGATGATGTCCCCATCCAGCAGAGAAGGGAACCCTGATTGGGGAGCATGGCCAGGGCTCTGCACAGACACTGGGTTTCTGTGCTGGAAGGTGAACTTAGAACTTGACACAAGAGAAAATTCTTACCTGTGAGGGTGGTGAGGCCCTGGCACAGGTTGCCCAGAGAAGCTGTAGTTGCCCTCTCCTTGAGAGTGTCCAAAGCCAGGTTGGTTGGGGTTTGGAGCAATCTGGGATAGTGGGAGGTGTCCCTGCCCATGGCAGGAGGTGGGACTGGATGAGCTTTAAGGTCTCTTCCAACCCAAACTATTCTGTCATTTTGTAAAAATGAGATTGAAGATGACTCTCAGGCTACCCAGGAGATGGCTACAGAAGGCAAAGAAGAGTTCCATGAGATGAATTCTCTGCAGGTTCTCTGCGATTTCTGTCTGAATGAATCCTGATGTGTTAGAAAGTGGGAGAAAACAGTTCTACAATGTAGCCCCCTCTGGACAACCCAGTTCCTTTATCCTGCAAACTGCAGCTAGCAAGGGCGAGGAGCCAAAAGCAATGCTGATCATGAGGTGTCAGGAAATGTTTGCCATGACTTTATCCTTAAAATAACCCCTGCAGACATTTTGCTCTGCAAAGAAAGGTCCTACTCAAACTCCCAGTGCACAAAGGAACACAGACTCCGAAGGAGGAGTGATGGATCACACAATGAGCTCCTATCAAAGGGATAACTAAACTCCAGATGTCCAGCAGGGAATGGAGTGGGGTCACAACTGGGTCCAAGGGACAGTCTTTGTCCTCTGTCACCACCTCTTTGATTACTCAGCCAGACTGAAAGCTTGGGAGAGGTTTGAGACATGCAGGCAAGTGAGTTCCCTCCATCTGCCTTAGAGGAAAAAGAGATCCTCAGAAACAAATGAACCTCTCAGTGCCTTAATAGAAAAGTGATGTGTGTGGTGCTTGTGCAAGTGAGATGTAACTCAGAGCTCTGTTATGGAAATTTTCCTCTGTGACAAATATGTTATGAATGACTTGTCTTGAAAACATGCCAACATGTAGGTGCTGCTATCACAACATTGGGTGACTGTAACTTACTGTGAGCATTCCTGCGATAAATCATGGAAAACCTTGCTTGTGCTATCTTTAGTCACTGCACTGTTTCACTCTCACAAGTCACTCACAGCTCTAAAAATACAGTTTGTATCATTGGATTCTTGGAATTCTTTTAGTTCTTACATTCTGATTTAAGTGGCATTAAAGCTGGGCTGTGCTGTCCAAGGCTGCAGGCTGATATTTCATTGTGGATTTGGTATCACCTGGGTTCAATACAGTGTTTGCAATATTTATTTGATTTGGATCCAAAGGTAATGTGGAAAATCTTCCTGTAGATACACCTCTTACCTGGCTATGTGGAACAAGGGCTAGATTTTGCCGGGGACTAGATAGTAATTTAATAACCATTTCAATATAGAATTAAACTAAAACACATGCTCACCACAAGAACTGAGTTGAGACTGTGGGGTTTTCTCCCCAAAACCTGCGGGTATCTGATCTTTTCTGGCCTCTGCACTGTGATGTTATGATGACTTCTGGGTCAGACATGTCTCTCTCTTTTTTTTTTTTTTTGTGTTTCACTTATGTGTCTTTCATAGTAGTTATTGATTCAGAAACACCAAGAACAAGAAAGTCTTGACCTCCCAGCAGCCTCTCTGGATTTGATTACCAGCTCACCAGTGATGGATAGTCTGAGGAGAATTTAATGCTTTCTAATTTTCCTTGATAAAGTCTATGAAGCACATTACTTTTTTTTTTTATCCCAACTGGCAGCTCAACAAAGCCCAGCAATATAAAGCTCCATTTGTGTAATAAACTGTTGTACAATCTACTACTTATGAACACAGGTCCTGAAAAAGTGCAACCTTTCTACACATTACATTAAACACAAACCAGATGGGCACTGGAAAATCCTCCCCTGTGTTGCAGGGGGCTAAAGGGGCTGGTGGTCAGGTGGTCTGCTTCATTACACAAATAAACATAAGAATTTATCTACATTATTTTCCAAAATCAGCAATGGGAAACCTGTGTGGAAACATTATGAGCAGTTTGGAAACATGCTGCTGAAGTGGTGTGGGCACAGGGGAGCCCTTTCAGCTCTCCTACCTGCAGTGGCCATCCAATGGCTTCTGGCCACATTCCTGAGAGCCTTCACCTGCAGACAGAGCTCTGACACCCAGACTTGGAGACATGTGGTTGGAGGCAAATGGGTAAAATCAATTTCTTCCTTAAAGGCTGTCTGGGTCAGAGCTGGGCATCTAAACTCCAATAGTCACTGGAGAGAAATCAAACTCTCCAGAATGGACTGAGCCCTGAAGTTGTGTCAGGGGATGTTGGATATTAGAGATAGTTTCTTTGCCCAGAGGGTGGTTGGGCACTGCCCAGGCTCTCCAGGGCAGTGGGCACAGCCCCAAGGCTGCCAGAGCTCCAGGAGGGTTGATCGACCATCCTTGTCTGTCTCTTCTAGCACAGCATGTTCTGGGATTCTGTGAGTTTCTAAGGTAGAGAAATCTCATCAGGTCAAACAGGATGTCTCACACTTAAATCGCTCCATAAGTGACATTCATTTCAGTCTTGGAAGCTGAGGGCAGGGAACAAGGGACAGTAGCTCTGAGCCAGTGACTTTGCTGTGTCTGGGCTGTACCACAGGATGCCTCACTCATTGAGTGCACCTACTGAGGCAGTTCTGGAGCTTGACAGTAGCTCCTACATGTTCTCTGGCCCCTTTTCTTGTGATTATAAATGTTGCCGTAAAATTATTCCTGAAATCCCCCGGTCAGTTGGCGCAGGGACTGATGCCTGGCCAAAGTCACCCACAGAGCCTGCACCCTCACTGCCTTCCCCACTGCTGGGAGGTGTGCAGAGAAATCATCATCTCAGTCACACAGGGAACAAACAGGGTAAAGACAGGCTTACTGCAAGCCAGGGAAGTGAAAGGCTCGACTGCTGTTCCTGAGGCCCAGCTGACACAGCCAGATCCAGTGTCCAGCCAGGATGCACAATGGACAGTGTGGATGGTTAGACCTCACCTCTAAACCCAGCATCACTAGTGACTTTAGGAAAACCCAGAGTAATGTTAGCCTCTTCTGAGGCTCTTCTGAGACAGAGTTCACAGCTCTGCCTGCCTTAGACCAGCATGGACCAGAACTTGGGAGGAGATCATGTCACTGGACATATAAACACCCTGGGCTGTGGGATTGGGTACAGCCATTATAGATGGGCAGCCTGACAGGGCCAGGGGCTGGGGGTACAGCTGGGCAAGCAGAGGTCAGCATTCCTGCTTGTTGTAGGTGTAATAGTTCTCCATTTTCCTAGACCTCTGCATCCAGCCCGGGGATTTTGTAGGACCTGCCAAATGTGCTTTGTGCTTGCTGAAAGGTGATTTATTTTTATAAATTTATATGAAATCCCCTTAGCCATTTTTGAGTAATACTAGAGTTAAAAAGACTATTTTCCTATTTAAAAATATTCAAGCTAGACTGCTTTTATTAAATCAAAGTTAAGTCAAATAAAGACAGCAGTTTGAAAGTTCAGACTTGGGCAGGAGCTAGTCCTTGCTGAGCTGTGCCCTTGGCTGATGGCTGTCAGTGCAATGCCCACCAAAACACCACAGATCCACATCTCACAGGTGGAAAGAGTGCGGAGCAAGAGGCAGATCCTGCCTGGCTGAGGTGTGCATACCTGTACCCTCGGGAGATTGGATGCAGCAGGGCAGGAGGAGAAGTGGGGGGGTCACAAGTGTTACGCTTGCTTCTCCTTACATGCCCTGGTAGATTCCTAGAGACAACAGATGGAAACTTCAACCTTTTCACCCAGCTCATTCCTAGGAATTGTCTCCTTCAGTGGCATGATCTTGGATGGTGGGTCCCTGCTCCCTCTTGCTGCTCTTCCCCATGTGTGGTCAGAAGATGAGACTGACTGTCTCCTTGCAGGGACAACTTGCTGGGCAGGGGCAGAGGAGGGGCAGGGCCTGAGCTCTGCTCTGGGGGGACCAGGGCCAGGAGCCCAGGGAATGGGCTGGAGTTGTGTCAGGGCAGGGTCAGGGGGGATCTCAGGCCAAGGCTCTTCTTTGCCCAGAGGGGGGTTGGGCACTGCCCAGGCTCCCCAGGGCAGTGGGCACAGCCCCAAGGCTGCCAGAGCTGCAGGAGGGTTGGGATGATCCTCTGGGGACAGGGGGGACTCTTGGGGATGGGCCTGTGCAGGGCTGAGGGCTGGACTGGATGGTCCTTGGGGGGTCCCTTCCAATTCAGCATGTTCCAATGACTCTGTGATTCTGTGACACTTCCACAAGGCTGGGTCCTACTTGGGCTACTGTGATGCAAATTTGTTTGTCTGCACAGTATGGGCCGTGCACCTAACCTTCACCTTCCTCTTTCCCCCTTCTCACCTTTTCCCCTTTGCCACTCCTGCATTTACCAAGCTGGGAATGAGCAGAGCTTACGCTTCCTCAGATACTGCATCCGTCAAATCCATTCTTGCTTTCCTGTTTGCTCTATTGGAAGTTGAAGTGAAAGTAAATACATGCAACTCTAATGCATGTGCAGCGTCTCTTAAGTAATCATGGCCCACCATAAAACTTTAAATGGACCAAGAGAGAGACCAGGAGAGAAATGCTCAGAGATGCAGTTCAGCCTTTACAAATTTTTCAAGTGTTTGTTGTGGTGTGTTTGTATTCCTGGGCTTCTGCTTGCAGGAATGTTGCTGATTAAACCATGATCCTTGGAGGCCCCTTCCAACTCAGTATTTTGTGATTCTGTGAAGGTGGGAGTGCTGAATACACCTGCAGGAGTGCCCTTCAGTAGGGTGGGATATGAGGAGACACTGACATTTTGTTTTATTCTCCAGGTCAATCACAACTACTGATTGCCCACTGAGGGGTGGAGTTGAAGGTCATTGCTGTGACACCCCAACAAATGGCACTGAGGGGTGCCAGAGAAAGAGCTGTTTCAGGGCTCTGTGTGTCCTGCAGGGCACTGGGAGGGGATAGTTGTGGGGGGCAGCCTGGGGGGCCGCGGAATGTCCCTTCATGGCTTCATTCCCCGCCGGGTGCTCCTCAGGAGCTGTCACACCACAACGGGACATCAAAGGCAGCCCCAGGTGCCACCTGACGTGTGTGACACTCGGCAGGCCTGCCAGCCCCCGGGATGATGTGAGATGAAGGGAGCCGGCTGTTCCCACACGGGGAGGGCAGGAAGAGCCGATCCCCTGCTCTGGCTCGATGTGCTGAAGAAAGGGAAAAGCAGACGCAGGAGAGCAAAGGGCTGGAGGGATGCCCAGAGTGTGGGGGGAAACAGCCCGGTGTGGATGGGCTGCAGGGGTGCAGCCATGGCCTGGGGGGCCACCAGGCCACCAGCCCCAGGGGACATGAGCCCCTGGCAGGTGCTGGGGCTGGGAGCCAGCCTTGGCCTGTGGGCACCTGGAGAGGGTTTTTTCTTTGCCTTAACAAAAACCATATGGAAAATGGATACAAGAAATAAGGATACGAAAGCTACAGAGAAAATATGATTTTTTTTTAAGTCACTGAACAGTTTGTCCCTTTACAAGTCCATGTTGTCGTTAGTTACTGTATTATCTTAGATACACTTTTGTGTCTGGGTCTGTAGGAAAAAAGTGCCCTCTGTGGGGTGACTAAGGCTGACTATGGGCAGGCCCTGGCTCTCTGCTGTGTAACTCCAGTCTGACACCAGTACATTGCCATGATGACATCATTTGGATTATTGGTGATTTATAGTGATTGAGAAAAATTGAGTCCTGTACAATAATGCAAACAATCAAAGACACAAAGCAAAAATAGTGCCTTAGGGCTGCACTTTCACATTGCATGATATTTTGAGGACTTAATGTTGAAAGCCTTGGAGTGCACAAAAGGAATTTTCTTCATTTCATATATTATACAGTTGCTTGAAAGAAATGGCAAGCAACTCCTCAGCCTCAGCATGTTTTGCACAGACTGAACTGTGAGGTTTTCTGTCCATCAGCTTTCTACCAACAGATCTCCATTGCAACTGGAACAGCATCTGCCAGCAGGAGTAGCTGCTGTATCCATGACCATACAAATAACCATTGCAGAGGGTTAAATTCTGCTCCCTGTTACATCAATCTAAAGCAATTTTATGGAGGACAAGGTTATCTGGAGCACCCAGTGCCCAGTGAGAGCACAGCAGTCTATCAGGGCCTTGGCAAACCAAATACTCTTTCTATTTTTTTTCCACTGATCAACTTCACATTATCCTAATTTCCTATCAATTCCACTGCTACGGTCAGAACACCAGTCTCCTCCTAAGACCTTGAAAGTCCACATTTCAGCCAAAATTATACCAAACTCTTGGATCACAAAAAGCATAGTAACTGCCTTAATTAGACAACAGCCTTTAGTGCTGCCCCAGAAATAACGAGATCAGGATTATCCACTTCCATTAAATCTTAAAATCTTGCCACCAGAAACACCCTCAAATTCACCACACGTAAAAATAACAATGAACCACAAACCGAGCACGTGCAAGAGATGCTGAGCCAGCACTGATCCCGTCTCCATTCCCCTCTGTCGACACCACAGGGGAGGAACTCACCGTTCTTCCGCTCCGCGAAGGGTGGGGGCTGGAACTTGGTGCCATCTCTCACTTCACTGCCAGACTTTTCCTTGGGGGCTTTTTCCTCTTCATTTCCACCTGGTGCACTTTTGTGGTTGGAGAGATCCTGTTTGATCACACCATTCATCACCGTGCCTGGAGGGGCCGGTTCAGGTTCTGGCTGCTCCACTTTGGATGATCAGGGAGAGAAGCAGACACCAAGGTGACTGTGGAAGAGAAGAGGAACAGGTAAGGACAAAGTCCTAAATCAACTCAGGGAACAGTGAGCAAAATCTGGTGTTTGTGAAGGATCAGACCACAGACGATTAATTACTGACACTGTGCATAGGAAGACTTTAGCATTCCCTATTTCTGCTTGCTCCTGTTTGTATTCTGGGTCTGCACCTTTGACTGATTTGCTGGTGGAATTTCTACCCATGGGCACAGCATATATGCAGAAAGTCAGAGGTATTTTCAAAAAACACAGCCATGGGGCATCCACATGAGAGAGTTCTTCAATTGTTAGAAATACAGAATAAATCTATAAATGAAATCATTCTTTCTTTATATGACTCTGGCTTGCTGAGAAAACTGTGACAGAAAGAATTCTGCACAATACAGATGAAGCTGCTAATTATGTGATACAGACAGCAAATTAAAAGAGCAAACACCAGTCATCTTTTATAGCAGGAACTGTACAAACACCCTGCAATGTAAAATACACATGCAAAACCTGTTCTCTGACATAGATATTGTGATTAGCACCCACCAGAGGTAAAGCCTTTATGAAGAATTCAACCATGACAGGAACAAAATATTGAGTTTTTGAAGGACTGAGGAGTTTGTTCTACTTGTTTGTTTGTATTGTTCTACTCCAAGGTTTATGTGGGGTTTATGGTCAAAATACATCACAAAAGCTCTCAAGAAATTCTGCAAATTCAGGTTGTGCTTCTGCTAACATTTTGGCAAGGAGGTGATTGATGACACTCCCATCTCAGTAGAAACAGGGAAGGAAAGGATTCAGCTCACATCAAGCATGTTTGTAGGATGCAGGCACATGGCCCAGGAGGGGCTGTGATACTGAGCACAGCAGAGGAAGCTGCAGGCATTGTTTCAACAGAGCAGTGTCTGAAAAAATCTCCAGATGCTGAGTGAAAGTGAATGCCTGCAAGAATCAGCACCAGTTCCTAATGAGTCCCATCAGGGAAGAGCTGAGGAGAGCTAAAAAAGGTCATTTGTAGAGAACAAGAATAGAAAAGTGCAAGATTGATTCAGTGATAAAATCTGATTTAATACAAAAAAAAGTTACCAATTTACTGTATAAGGAAGTAGGAACAGTGCATCGTGTATGATACCATCTCCTCCACAATACATGTGCCAGGACTGTCTCACACTCCTCTCCCTGCCCTGAACCAGCAGGGTTTTTGCCATCTGCTCTCTCATCCACCTTGATCCTCCTGCTCTGACCATTCCTCCCACGGGCTGTCCCACAGGCTGCTCAGACGCTGTGTCCCTCTGTCCTGCCTTACCCTGAAAGGGTGTGTGTCTCACACAAGGTGCACTGGCTGGGAAGAAGGTCCCAGAGGTGCTTCTATTACTTAATCACTTTGCAGGTAAGATATAAATCTGTCCCTATGTGCATCACCTGGGACAGACTGTGTCCATACCCAACCCTGCCGCCAGGGCTCAGAAACAATGCAAAACTATCCATAACCACCTTCACAGAATCCCAGGATATGCTGAATTGGAAGGGCTTCCCAAGGACCATCCAGTCCAGCCCTCAGCCCTGCACAGGCCCATCCCCAAGAGTCCCCCCTGTCCCCAGAGGATCATCCCAACCCTCCTGCAGCTCTGGCAGCCTTGGGGCTGTGCCCACTGCCCTGGGGAGCCTGGGCAGTGCCCACCCCCCCTCTGGGCAAAGAAGAGCCTTGGCCTGAGATCCCCCCTGACCCTGCCCTGACACAACTCCAGCCCATTCCCTGGGCTCCTGGCCCTGGTCCCCACAGAGCAGAGCTCAGGCCCTGCCCCTCCTCTGCCCCTGCCCAGCAAGTTGTCCCTGCAAGGAGGTCTCCCCTCAGTCTCCTCTTCTGCAGCTGAACACACCAAGTGCCCTCAGCTGCTCCTCACACCCTTCCCCTCCAGGCCCTTCCCCACCTTCATTCTCTCCTTTGGACCCTCTCTAATGGCTCAATATCTTTCCCATATTGTGGTGCCCAAAACTGCCACAATGTTCACGTTGAGGCCCCCCCTTCTGCTGTGAGCTTCCACCACTTCCTTCTTCTCTCACCATCATGACCCTTTTTCCATCTCCTGTGCCCAGCAGTTCCTACCAAAGCCTAACATGCTGTCACTACTCCTGAAAACAGCCCTACAAGCATCAAGACAGGGCAGGACTGTGCTGTGGACCACACCTTTGAACAGACAAGCTCAGCTACAACTTCTGCTTGAGCATTTGAGCTCCCTTGAGCAGCTCGTGGTCTCATTTCTGGTGGAGTGACTGCTATGCAATGCCCCCTCCCCACTGTGATGATCCATCCACTAGTGACTATAGGGCTTCAGACCCATTTTGACACAGGCAGCATCAGTCCCTAAACTCTCCATTTAATTCATGACTAACATGGAACGTTCAATAAGTGTTTACATTGCTGTTTGAAAATGTAAATCCTTTTTAACTTTTTGAAGTTGCTGATATGATGCATCTTTCCAGTGGGAACAGCAAGTGATGACAGGACAATCCAGCAAACTGCATCTGCTTACAAAAATGAGACTTTGTTCAACTGAACACTAAATCTTTGATAAATTAGCCAGGGCTTTGGTGACGTACATGTTGAACCAATATGACAGTTTTATATGGATTATGATTATTAATGCTTTTGAAAAATAGAGAGCGTGAGCCAGACATCCAGTGTCGAATCTGCAAGACCACCAGCCGAGGCAGAAGTTTTTCAGGAAGGCTCCTTGCAGGCACTGTGTACAATCTTTTTACACTCAGAGCATATGCAATGTTTTAATGTGCAGTGAGTGTGCCGAGGTCCTTATTGTCTGAGCCAGGAGGTCGCACTGTGACCCCACACACACGTTTCACAACACACTCAAGCACCACTGGCTAAATGGTGTTTTATTCTGAAGTGAAATTTGGCCTCAAAACATTCCACATTGTTCCCTTGCTTAGCCTGAACTGATTGTATTTACAAAGCTTAGACACATTTTGAGCCTCAGAGCACATCTCCCATCAACCACTGCTGCCAACACATAAATTGCAAGGCTATTCACGGTGCAGGTCATGTTCCATCTCTCCCTGCATAGAAATATTAAATTCATCAAGCTGGACTACAATGGTAGCTCGGAGGTACTTCCTTGCAAGACACTGGAGGTCCCTAGTTTGTCCTGCTTTCTGTCCAGAGAGCAATGTAGCCTGGATGAGGCTTGCATTCACTTCAGCCTAGATGTGCTTGCTCACCAGTAAAGGCCCAGGTGGGACTTGGTTGGTTCTACCAACCATATGAAGTTCAGCAAAGAATTGTCAAGCTGCCCCTGGAATGGGGCAACCCTGGATGTACAGACACACTGGGAATGAGGTGCTGGAAAGCAGTGCCAGGAAAGGGCCCTGGGGGTCCTGGGCCAGGGCCAGTTGGCCACAGGCAGCAGTGCCCTGGAGCCAGGAGGGACATCAATGTCCTGGGGGCAGCAGGAACAGCATCCCTGGGCCAGGGAGGGGATTGTCCTGCTCTGCTCTGACCTGGGGAGGCTGAACCTCCAATATTGGGGCACTTTGGGCACCACAACATGGGAAAGATATTGAGCCATTGGAGAGAGTCCAAAGGAGGGAGTGAAGGTGGGGAAGGGCCTGGAGGGGAAGGGTGTGAGGAGCAGCTGAGGGCACTGGGTGTGTTCAGCTGGAGGAGAGGAGACTGAGGGGAGACCTCCTTGCAGGGACAACTTGCTGGGCAGGGGCAGAGGAGGGGCAGGGCCTGAGCTCTGCTCTGTGGGGACCAGGGCCAGGAGCCCAGGGAATGGGCTGGAGTTGTGTCAGGGCAGGGTCAGGGGGGATCTCAGGCCAAGGCTCTTCTTTGCCCAGAGGGGGGTTGGGCACTGCCCAGGCTCCCCAGGGCAGTGGGCACAGCCCCAAGGCTGCCAGAGCTGCAGGAGGGTTGGGATGATCCTCTGGGGACAGGGGGGACTCTTGGGGATGGGCCTGTGCAGGGCTGAGGGCTGGACTGGATGGTCCTTGGGGGGTCCCTTCCAATTCAGCATGTTCCAATGACTCTGTGATTCTGTGACACTTCCACAAGGCTGGGTCCTACTTGGGCTACTGTGATGCAAATTTGTTTGTCTGCACAGTATGGGCCGTGCACCTAACCTTCACCTTCCTCTTTCCCCCTTCTCACCTTTTCCCCTTTGCCACTCCTGCATTTACCAAGCTGGGAATGAGCAGAGCTTACGCTTCCTCAGATACTGCATCCGTCAAATCCATTCTTGCTTTCCTGTTTGCTCTATTGGAAGTTGAAGTGAAAGTAAATACATGCAACTCTAATGCATGTGCAGCGTCTCTTAAGTAATCATGGCCCACCATAAAACTTTAAATGGACCAAGAGAGAGACCAGGAGAGAAATGCTCAGAGATGCAGTTCAGCCTTTACAAATTTTGCAGTTCAGCCTTTACAAATTTTTCAAGTGTTTGTTGTGGTGTGTTTGTATTCCTGGGCTTCTGCTTGCAGGAATGTTGCTGATTAAACCATCTCCCTAAACATGGACTTTGTGTGTTTTCCCTGGTGTTTACAGTGCTCAGACAGTAAGAGTAGCTCTGTATTCCTGGGGGCAAATATCCCGTGAACATTTGCAGCGGCTTGTTGCAAATGCTGATCAAGTCCTGCTGTGTACAACTCCACAAGAATCCTGCCTGGTCCTCCTTAGAGCCATGACACATTTGGCAAGGCAGAAGGCAGCTCTGACCACTTGTCCCTACACTCGGAACAACAAGAGACCTTTTCTCCTCTGAGACCCTCCTGGGCTGCCAGGGTATGCACCACTGCTATTATCTCATGGTTTGCCTTGCAGATGATGTCTCTGTTAGATGATTCCCTCCACTGAACTCCCCCTTGCCTCCTCGGGGATGCAGAAAGCCCCATCCCATGACGGCACCAAGGCCAGCAGCCCAATGAGGAGCCTGCAGGCTGTTTCCCACAGATCTGCGCATTCCTCCCATGCCCTGGAGAAGTGACCTGCTCACCACTTCACTCTGTGCGAGGAGCTGCAGGGCAAGAAGAGTGCCTGAATGAGGACTTCCCCAGTGAGCAGGAAGCAAACCAAGGGAACCTGTCACAAGCCTCAATCCCCCTTCACTGACAAGTTATTTCCATGCAGCTTCTTGTGCAACCCCTCTGAGAGGTCGGTGCCAAGACTCAGCCAAGAGAACTGTGTGAACATGACACCGTAAAATCTTCACTCAAGGCAAACTCACCCAATGTTTGGTCCCAGCGTGATCCCCACACTCAGCAAAGTCTGCCAGCTGTTTGCACCCCCAGGCATTTTGGGATAGGATGTCCTTCCCAGCCTCCCAATTTTCAGCACTGATATCTGCTCCAAGCTGCCCATAGACCATGTGGCCTTAGACAGCAAAGAATAGCCCAGTGATGGGAAGAGGCAGCTCTCTGCATCCAGGAAAGCTCCTGGCCTCCAGCCTGGGATGGGTGATGAGGGACAGGTGCTGTACAGCCTTGTGCCCTGGAGCTGTTCTGAGAAGGAGTAATTTCTCCTTCATTTTTCATAGAAAGAAGCTTTGAGTGATGAAAAATAGTAGATGAAATGATGATCAGAAACTAGGTTATCACCCCAGATCCTCCCAAATTCCACTTCTCTGTCAGTCCTCAAATAGGCTGGGAAAATATCTGGGACAAAATCAGACTGACAAATTACATGGTTCTGAAATAACTGATTTTAAATTGACTCCTAAAGAAATGATTCCCTGCTTGTGCATCCATGGCAAATCTACTGGCACCCAATGGCCCTTCACAGGACAAGGACTCCCTCATTCTCAATGTGAGCATGGGCAGGCTGCTGTAACCTCTGTAAGATAATTTATTATGTTCAAGTATCACCTAGAAGCTAGTGGAGAGTTTCTACCATGTACTGCATTGCAGGTGTGGTCATCATGTGGTAGCGATGGAAGACAAACACAAAAGATTCTTGGAGAAGAGAAGGCTCCAGGGAGACCTTAGAACACCTTCCAGAGCCTAAAGGGGCTCCAAGAGAGCTGAAGAGAGACTTTGGACAAAGGCCTGAAGTGACAGGACAAGGGGAAATGGCTTTAAGCTAAAGGAGGGTAGATTTAGATTACATACTAGGAAGAAATTCTTCCCTGTGAGGGTGGGCAGGCCCTGGCACAGGTTGCCCAAAGAAGCTGTGGCTGCCCCATCCCTGGAAGTGTCTGGGGGACAATTGGACGGTGCTTAGAGTAACCTGGGATAGTGGAAGGTGTCCCTGTCCATGGCAGGGGGTGGAATGAGATAATCTTTAAGGTCCCTTCCAGTCCAAATCATTCTGTGATTCTCAGAATATGTCAGAGTTGAGAAGAACCTTAAAAGTGAGTCTGAATGACTGGTTTGACAGGGTGGCACATGGTGACCATCACAGGAACATGAGGCTGCCAAAGCACTGGGTTGGCACAGAGATGTAGCTGCAGTTTAACCCCGTGGCAGGAGATGTCTCCTGGAGGGTAACCCACCTGACGGGCTCTGACTACCATTAGGACATCCCAAAGAGGGATGACATCCCTCTTTATCCTTCTGCCTGCAGTGCTGCAAAACTAACACTACTATTGGCTCTTTTCCTTTCTAGCAGATTCGCATGAGCATGGGATGTGTGGACATGCTTGGAAGAGCCAGGATGGGATCCAGGGTGAGTCTAAGGGGACATTTCTGATTGATGAACTGTAGGGAAAAGGCAAAGCACTCATCCTGGTCCATGGTTGCTGCTGCTTCTATAAGGCCTCATGATCTTTATTATTAACCTTCCAGAAGGTGGCAGGTTGAAACCTTTGCTAAACCATGAGCTTTCTTGAGGAGCTGGAAGGAGGCCTGTGCTGTACAAAATCCCTTAGCTGACATCTGTGCAAAGTCCAGATGTATGCCCATTGCCAGCTGCCTGATGGGACCCAGAGCACCAGGAACACCAGTAAACATCCAGGGCCTTGAGAACATCATGATCAGGTGAGCAGCCCAGTGCAGCTCTCAGAGCTCTGTCTCTGTGCTTGACATCCATCTGACCATGACACAGTGCAAGTGCAGGTACTAAAGCAGGCACTTGGCTCCCTGTGCATTCACCTGGGTGAAGCAGGAGCCTCTGGAGCCTGTCTGTGAGTTGAGCAGCAGGGGAGATGATCTGTTTCCTAAAGCACACATTCCTTGCCACTGGCTGCAAAAAGTCTTTGTGTGAGGGATTCACAGACAGCCCTGGCAACAGCTGAGGCAGTGGCCACACTGTACCACTCTCAGGGATTATTTCAGGATGTTCAACCCTGTTCAGCCCCAGAATTGACCTCTGCTCTGTGGGGACCAGGGCCAGGAGCCCAGGGAATGGGCTGGAGTTGTGTCAGGGCAGGGTCAGGGGGGATCTCAGGCCAAGGCTCTTCTTTGCCCAGAGGGGGGTTGGGCACTGCCCAGGCTCCCCAGGGAAGTGGGCACAGCCCCAAGGCTGCCAGAGCTGCAGGAGGGTTGGGATGATCCTCTGGGGACAGGGGGGACTCTTGGGGATGGGCCTGTGCAGGGCTGAGGGCTGGACTGGATGATTCCTACTCTGTGTATCTGTGATTCACAGAAACTAAAAAAAAAAATTCTTTGCTCCAAATGGTATTTAACACAGTCCTGATCACCTTACAGCCAGCAAGCAAGCAAGTCCTCCCCACATCACACACCACAACAGAAGGGAACTGATCAGCCCCATGCCCAGGTGTCCATGGATCCAGCACTCATGTGTTGGCGTCAGGAGAGAAGGGCTCTTGGAAGAGACAGAGTGCAGAGGACACCCCCATTTACACACACTGTACTGCAGTGGTGATTCCTTCTCTGGCTCTGCACTGGGACAGAGGCAGCCTGAGCTCCTGGCACCATCCAGGGAAAGCTGCTGGCAGGGCCCATCCCCTGTGTGAGTGATGGATGGGGGTGTAAGGGATGGATGGAAATGATAAAGGGACATTGCACTGTGCTGCAGATACAGACAGCAAACACTCCAGAGAAGGAGGGGGAAAACAGAGACATCCATGCAGGGTGAAAGGATGGAAGCTTTAAGAACAGGAGCAGAGTCTGCTTGGGCAGAGAGACTGCAGGAGCCATGAGAGTAAAATTTCACTTCTGGATGTCAAAAACAGAGGACAAGTCATCATTTTAATATGAGACACCCTGTGAACTTCAGCTGTCTCAACTCCTGCTCCTGTACAGCTCTTACCCAGGTCTGGTCATGGCAACAACACTGAAGGCCCGGATGGCAGACATAGAGCTGGTGTTCCAGCCTTTCTACAGGCTCCGTGTTTCCTAAAGCCCCAGGATACAGTTCTGTGGAGAGCCCAGCAATTGTCCCTAGTGCCGTGTGCTCTAGTGCCCAGGTGCCCAAGTGCCCTGGCTCCTGTGCAAATCCCTTGCCACCACAGCTAGCCAGCTGCACAACTCACAACCTCTTTCCACGCTGAGACAGAGATGCAACACCCAGGTGGAGAAGGTGGGTTGGGAGCTGAGCTGTGGCACAAACTTACACAGTCACCCACAGCCTTGACCCTGCCCATGGACCAGACCTGGGCTACCAGCACATTGAGTTTTCCCAGTGAGGTTGTGGTTTCTGCAATTGGTTTGAGATTAAGGGAGATGACAAGGAGGGTAGAGAAAGACTCTTTATGAGAGCCTGGAGGGACAGGACAAGGAGGAATGGCGTCACACAGACAGAGAGTGGGGTTAGATGGGATATTAGTTAAAAATCGTTGGCTGTGAGGGTGGTGAGGCCCTGGCTCAGGTTGCCCAGAGAAGCTGTGGCTGACTCATCCCTGGAAGTGTCCAAGGACAGGGTGGATGGTGCTTGGAGTAACCTGAGATAGTGGAAGGTGTCCCTGACCATGGCAAGGGGGTTGGAACAGGATGGACTTTAAGGTCCCTTCCAACACAAGCCATTCTGTCATTGTATTATTCTATGATTAGAAGCACTTAAGGATTGCAGTTCAAGGGCTATCTGGCATTTGCCAACAGTCCTTAGCCCAGCATTTGTATCCAGGGCTATTTCCATGGTGAAACAGTCTATTAAAAATACTGTTAGAACTTGACTGGACAACATAGGCAGATATTCTGATTTAGAAAAACCCACCTCTTTATGAATCTGGGCCATACTTGTAGATTTTAAAGTAATCTTAAAATAAACTCAAAAATCTTAAAATAAGCAGGAATGTTCTAAGTATTCTGAAAAGGCGCAAAAAGCAGTTATCAGCCTCAGATTTGTTCTTCCTGACTGTTCTGTTTGCAAAACTGTTTTCAGGCTAATCTGATGAAATGTCCAGGTCTGACTCACAAGTGCTGTGTGCTGGGGCTGGTGAGGTTGGGATCTCTCCATGTGCAGGGCCCTGAACACCTGGAGACACTTCCACCTGCCTTGGTGGGGTAAGGACACAGGCAGGTTGAGGCTTTTGAGAGAAGCAGCATTTTTTTCTAAGCTATTATTTGATTTGATTTTGTTTGATTTCTAATCATTTAGCAGTGAGCTGTTTCTGCTGGTGGCAATGCAGCCTGGGCTGGTTACAAGGGACAAACCATGATCCTTATTCAAAGGAAATTGCATTGTTTCCAGAATGTGGTTTAAATCCAGCCCCAACCAAAACCTTCCCAGTGAAATGGGAATCCCTGGTCTCTGTAAGTGACCCTGGTGTGTAATACTATCAGCATCACTATTGTTGCCATTAACATCGAATCTGCTTCTACCTCCAAGCATGACTCTGACAGCTACAAAATGAACAGGTTTCTCACCCCAATGAAGTGTGGGGGACTCCTGAAGCCAGGCTTACACTGAGCTACCTGAGATACCTGAGCTCATGGGCACAAGTGTCCAAAAATCCAGCCTGTGTTTTCTCATAGCATTGCATTGGATTCAGGAAAAAACTTATGGACATGGAGAACTGTTCTGGACTCACCAACCTGGTCTTCCACCAGAAAAGTGGTTGTGTCTCTTCAAAGTTGGTTTGACCAAGAAGGGTCCTGTAGCACTGAAATGAGACACCCGTTGAGGTCCTCACAGTTCCCTAACTCTGTCTTGGGCAGGGCAGGTTCTGTCCCAGCCCGAGGTCTGTTTGCCCTGCTCCCATGGAATTACACAGCACAGATATCTCTGCTCTGGGTTTGTGCATCCCAGGTTTATCTGCTAAAGGCCTGTGGAGCCCAAGTGTGAGTTCAGCTTCTTCCTGCATGTGGATTGTGGCACCACACCTACCAGGCAGGTCTACACGTGCCTGGATACCCCAAAGGCTCTCCTGGTGCCTCTTGCATCTCTGCCAGCAGCAACCTCTCCACATTTTAAAAACAAGCATTGGCTTATCTTGTAGGTCATTTGAATGTCCTCAGATATGGCTGCAGCATTTAACTGTGTCCTAATTTTGTGACATTTGAAGTTATGTCGGATCTTTGTCTCTCTTATTTTGCTACATTTTAGAAGTGTAAGAAACAAAGTCGTTCTAAAAGAAAGAAAACATGGCAGAGATTTGAAATGGAAAATGAGCACAAACTGGACCCATGCCTCTTCATTAGATGCCAGAGGGAGGGGAAGGAACAAACCCCAGAGTGACAAACACTATTAATAACGTGACGAGGGCGGTTCTCAAGCAGCTGCAGGCAGAGCCAGCTCCCGGCCTCGGGCCATCCCTCTACCCAGTGCGGGGACCTCGCCAGCTTGAGTTGGCAGAGGGAACATTCAGTGGGTGGGAAAGGCCACAGACTGACCCAGCAGGGCTTTGGGAAAGGTCCCAGACTGCTGGCAGAGGACTTGTGCCCACGGGGTGTGTTCCTGCCGCAGCAGAGACTAACCTGAGCCAGACTATGGAGTGGGCCTAAGTTCTGGGTGGGTCCTGCTGTGTCAACTCTCTGGGCCAGTGATGAAGGTCTGAACATTGAATCGAGAACATATCTGGTGACAGGAGTCACATCCAACTCTGCATCTCAGGCTGGCAACAGAGCCTCCCTTGCTTGGGCTACCCTGGAAAGCAAGAGGGCAGGAAAGGAAGAGCAGCTGCTAATCTCTGTAGGGTCTTTCAGCCCCTTACTCAGAGGCCAATGAAACTGCCCTTGTCCAGACCTGTCTCTCTTGCCCTTGACTGTTGGCACAGGCGGCAGCTGGGTGGGGCAAAGAGCTCAGGTGGTCCAGTGGTACGTTGCTGCAACCACCATCACCACCTCCACAGGGAAGAATTTCTTCCCAATATCTAATTTAAACCTACTCTCTGTCAGTTTGAAGCCATTCCCCCTTCTCCTGTCACTCCAGGCCTTGTAAATAATCTCTCTCTATCTTTCTTTTAGGCTTCCGTCAGGCACTGAAAGGCCACAATTGGATCATTCTGAAGCTTCTCTTCTCCAGGATGAACAATTCCAATTCCCTTAGCCTTTCATCTCAGAGAAGCTTTTCCTGTTCTCCATGAACAGGAAAATAAAAGAACTTCTAAAAGTGAAACACCTGGATAAAAGACAGAAACAATGCAGGTGGATATGACAGTTCAGCCAAAAGCAAAAGGCTGTGTGGCTCCAAATCCAATAAACACATCACTGTGGGCAAGGTGCCTCACACAGGCACACAGGAGAGCTCTGTCACTGGAGCAGCAGTACAGCACATCCAGATCCTGGGGGGGGGGGGAATAACAGAAAACAAACTCCTCTCTGCACCCCAAAATCCAAAGCTGCACCAGAGGGAAAGAAAATGTGTAGTTCCTTTAGATGAGAAAGTAAAGCTCTGTAGCATGGGATGATAAACCATAGTGCAGTAAAGAATATCAAGAACTGAAGAACTCCTCTCTTTTTAGCAAGCTTCCAGAGATACAAACAAATGGAACATTCAAAGCCCATTATCCCATGACTTAATTTTTCACTCTGGGATCATTCCTGTCATATCATAAAATCCCTTCCATTAACTTATCAAGTTCCATCTACAAACAACATAGGCTCCTTGCCCCGACTTTCCGGTTTGGAAGGCTGTTCAAGAACGTCATTCTTCTACTGGCTAGAAATTTTAATATATCTTGCAGTCTAAATTTATCTGCAAAATCACCCAGACTCAAAGTCCCAGGCCTGTGACCAAAAAGGGCCATGTTTAGGTAAGTACAGGTGGGGTTATTGCAAGAGGCAAGGCCTGGCATTAACTGGCACTCCAGGTCCAGTTGATAATCTCATGACTTATTCCTCTTATTTTGGTGACCAGGAGCCTCAACTCTCTGGAACATCCAAGAAATCAGTTCCCTGGGTGTATGGGCAAGGATCAGGAGACACAGCAAATCAGCACAGGAATTACAGACCTCTTTCATCACAAATAACATTGATGACAGAAAAATAAAATAACTATTATCCTACCGTTGCACAAGGACAGATGCCCAGAGTTTACATGCAGAATCCAGATTCCTTTTGGAGCATCTCTTCTGGAGGAGCTGAACCTGGCTTGGAAAGGACACACACAGAGCTGTAGGACATGAAGTGGTGAAGTGTGTCCACTGATGATTTTGTCTGTGTCTTGTAAAGTACGGTCCAGTGTCCAGGGGTGAGAGGAAACCTCCCCTGTCTCACTAAATACCCCAGAAATTCACCAGCTATGACTTTCTTTGATGCAACAGTGGCAGTAGATCCCCATGCCCAAGCCACAACTCAACATCAACGTGTTTCACTTTCCCTAACCCCAACCAAATGGGCTCTCAGCACCAAAGGCACCAGCAGGTGCAGCCAGGCTCAGCAACAGACAGGAGGGCCACACTGGGAGACTCAGAGATCAGCCCTGGCATCACCTCTGGACATGCTGAGGGAATAGGAATGAAGAGTCAGAAGCTGTGTGGTTCAGGGGACACACATCCTAATGGCTTTTATTGGTCCCTCATACCTCAGAGATATTTGACTAGAGTAATCTTGGGTTTTCAGTACATTTCTAAGAACTTCTCACCAAAACTGTTAATCAGCTGTTGTAGAATATGAGTGTTTAGAAATAAGAAATAGATTTAAGAATAAATTTAGATTTGTTTTAATGAAGGCAAAAAGCGGGAAATTGTGTCAATGCTTGTGCTGGTCAACATGATTATTGAGATGTAGAGACAGAGACATTTTCCTCATAGTGTCCAATTACTCGGTGTCTCAGGTTGGATGGAGTTTGGAGCAAACTGGTCTAGTGGAAGGTGTCCCTGGCAAGGGATGGAACAACGTGAGCTTTAAGGTCCCTTCCAAACCAAACCATTCTGTGATTCCATAATTCCATGAAAAAGACACCTGATATGGAGAGCTACAGAAGGATATCCTGATAGTGAGTGGCTGAGTGATAAAAATGGAAATGAAACTCAGTCCACAGAGAAGACCAACAGGGATGACCAAAAGAGAGGTGAAATGGGCTGGGACCCTTAGTTTGGAAGGAGAAGGCTAAGGCAGGAGATCTCAGTCTGAGGACTGCCCAGTCATGAGGAGTACAAACAGTGTTGATGAGAAATGGTTTTTTATTACAGGAACAAGGGAAAACCAAAGAAGTGCTTAAGCATGAGATTTCACAGAGACAAAAGCAGAGGTTTTCTTACCCATTTCATAATTACACTGTGGAACTCTTTGCTGCAGGATGCTGCACATGCCAAAGGGTTGGATGTGTTCCAAAGGCACTCAGATTCATGAAAGAGAAACCATTGCAAGATATTACACATGGAGAGGCTCAGCCTGGCTCAAGGAGGTTCTGAGGCCCTGAGAGTTAGAAAACAGACTCAGGAAAGGTCCCTGAGCATTCCATGCTCTCCTCCAGCCATGTCCCTGTGGTTGGGGACTGGACACTCAGCTGGGCTGACCTGTCCTTTGACATTCAATAAATTCTCGTAGTCCTTGTCTTCTGCAATGAATGTGCTGTAGTGGCAGCCTCTCAAATCTGGTGTGTGGCACAGTGCAGAGGAGACAGGAAGGAGGAACACTGATGGATCAGGAAAGGATATAGGTTTGTGGCAAGGGCTGAGACTCAACATACCCAGCACACCAAATGCTCCAAGGCTGCAAGGAGCTCTATGACCCCACCATATATCCCTGCTGCCAAAGGACATTCCTCAGAGCTACTTGCTAAATAATGGAATCTAAATTTCCGCCTTCTTGTGGCAAAGTTAAAAAAACCACTAAAATTAACCAAATTATACCCTGATCTAAACAAAGGAGGGCCAGGGCTGCCAATTTCACAATTATCCCAAATGGCTCTTAATATGACACAGATAAATACTCTCCAATTATCCAATGGAACAAGACTGCCATGGGGGAAATGGAGAACAATATATTACAGGAGTCAGAGACCCAGGAGATTAAGGATTCACACTCCACTACTTCTGCTGTGGTCCATACATGGCAGGGAAGCAGCAGGGTGAGAGCTCACTCTCACCCACTGCTGGAGCTCCAGGTGAGACTGTTCTGCTGGCAAAGGAACACGAAGGTCAGCAAGGGGGATGTAGGTCAAGGATTTTGCAGCTACTGCTGCCAGGAAAGCTGTGGATGGGTTAAGGGCTGATTCCTGGCTGCAATAACCAGGATTGACACCACTGACCTCTCCAGTACTGTCCTGGTGTGCAGAGCTCTGAACAAGCTGCCTAGGACTGTGGAATGTGCTGGTGGCACTGCACACACGGGATGAACGGGCTCTGGGCTGCTCCTGGGCCTCATGCTCACCTTGCTGCCCACAGAAGACAGACTGTGAGAAAGCATGGGTTTGAATTCGAGGTGAGGGACCTCTATAGCAGGAGGGGAACAGCAGGTAGCCCTTGTGCCCAGACTGCTCCGGGTGTTGAGCAGCATCCTTGGACAGCTCTCAGCACTGTGCACTTGTCTGTATTTTGGCCCTCACTAGTGCAGCACCACTTGCAGCATTTTGTCTTCACAGATGGCGGCTCACAGTCCTGCTCTGCCCAAGGCTGGCTTAAGAGCACAATCTGAAGAAGTGTGGGTTTCTGTGCTCTCCACTGCCAAAATGCACATGCATGCATCCCCTGGGAGCACGGAGCTCAGCTGCTTCCCAGGAAACCGAATGCTGCAGGGGCTCTGCAGGATTTCTGCATCCAATGTATATACATTCTTGGAGACTCTATTCTCCAAATTCTTTGCCCCACTGGTACTATCTGGCCTTGTAAACACCCTCTGCTCTCACAGTGGTGAGAGGTCACCCACAGATGGGCAAAATGTGAGTTTGTTCCTGCAGCAGAACCCTTGTGCAGGTACAACTCCGGCAGGAAAACTCCCTGTGTTACAGATGAGTCCTGAGACTGAGATCTATGTTCCAAAAGGCAGAAAAGTCTGGGAACACTGGTTTTACAAACTCATGGATTAAACACCTTATAAGGCCTCACAGGAACCATGAACTAGATTTTGGAGCACATTACTTCTGTTAAAAATACCCATGGGCTCCCATTGGCAGACCAGGGGATGTCCAGACTCAAGGATTCCCTCAGACCAACATTTCCCAGCGTTTCCACACACCCAGGAGAGCTGCAGACATTTGTCTCCAAAGGAGTATCTCATGATCCCTCAGTCTAGGATCCAAGGCCTGGAGACAATGCTGGACAACCCAGTGACTGCAAGTAAACAAATTATCAGCTGCTACAGCCTCTGTTGCTCCTGAACATATTTGTAGCATGGATCTCATCCTGCTGCTCTTCTGTGCCTTGTGTCAGAAACTGCTTCCTTCTCTCTTGTTAGTAGCTGCATAGCAGCTGGAAAGTGGAGCTGACTGGAGAATGAGAGGAGTGGGAATATGATGGCCAGTGTTCTGTAGGCAAAGGAAATGTCATGGGTGTTCCAGAGCCTAACTCCCTTTCAGGGCCAGAGCTTCCACTGGGAAACAGTTGAGGACTTTTGAAAAAGAAGTCTAATCCTGGCTGCACAAAATCCTCAAGAAGTCTCAGGTTGGCAGCTATTTTTCAGATGAAAAACTAGGCTTGGTAAAGGCAGGGGGGAATGATGAGATTAAAAAGCTCCCAGGACAGGGAATGTCCAGCACACTGAGTTTTAGTTTCACCATGCTTTCCAGAGCCTTACCCAGAACCTTGTCACAGCACCCAGGGCCACAGCTGCCCATCACCTGCACTGCTCTGCACAGGGGTGGGGAGGTCCCACCGACAAGAGCTGTTGTGGCCCCATGGCTGGGCAGTCAAGGGTTCACATTGGTGAATTCATGGGCTGGTTACAGATGGGCTGTTCCCTGAGGCTCAGTTCTGCAGGTCTCTGGGCTATGCCCATGGTGTGCTCAGCTCAGCTCTGTGTGCTTGGCCAGGGAAGCCATGGCTTCCCTTCTGCATGTGCAGGGATGCTCCTCTTCTTCAGCCTGCCCACCTCGGCAGAGAGATGGGAGGTTCCCCCATGGAGTGTAGGGTGGGTGCTTGTCACCCTGGGTATCAGCTACAGAGCTCTGCTCATCCCAGCAGTTACTGGGAGCTTTATTCTCACCTACAGTGCTCCTCAGAGTCTCAGGAAGATCTATCACAATGAACCTATGAGTTCTGGAAATTTTGTATTGACGGAGACTCGAGAGCCCAGAGCTTGTCCTGGTTATGGCTGAAGGACTCAAATGTGTGAAGTTGTGTCCCAGCCATGGGAAGCAGCACAGGACAGGCTGAGCGCTGGGGAGGGCAGCAGAGCTGAGAGAGCAGCTCACTGCCTTGTGCTGCTCCAGGGGTGCTGAGACCCTTCCCCTACATGTCATCACTTTGTCCATCCAAAAGGGCTTCAGAACCTACCTACAACCTCAAGCTCTGGGTCTGGCCAGATCCAAACCTCTCCTCTCACTTTCCAGGGTGATGAGTTTAGTGCTATAACCATTGATACTACTGCACAAGGGAGGATATGGACATTGGTTAGCTTACAAACTCATAGAGGGGTAATTTTCTGATTCATATCAGATCCAAAACCAGTGCTTTCAAATTACACACAGGCTTGGTTTTTTAGAGAAACCAAAATCAGATGCTGGATGGAGGAGCCAGAGAGAAGTGTAAGGACTCCCTGTGGGTGTGCACAGCCCAGCCACACCAAACAACTGGCCTGAGGAAGGATTTCCCTGCTACCTAAAACACCCTGCCCTGCTCAGAGTCAGCCAACCTGGGCCACTGTGAGCCCAGCCCTGTCCTGTCCACTTTTTTAGGGTCTCTTTGTCCTTTCAGACTGACCCAGTAACACAGCACATCCTGAATCCTTCCAGATGCTCTGCAAGTCTTTCCTCCCCTGGCTGGGGTGGATTTGGTGCAGATGAATCTTTTTGTGGAACTGTGGTGCTGCAGAGCCAGGGGCTTCCAGGGACAAGCTTGAGGGGGATACAGAGACTGCCAGGGTATACTCAGTTGTTTCTATCTGCCAGCCCATCCATTTTCTCCCTCAGGCCATTCATCTCCTCCCTGGCAGCCTTTAGCTGTCTTTCGTAGGTGGGCTGAGCCCCAGCACTGTCCCATGATCATTTTACAAACCACACTCTATCTGCATGAGGAAGTCCTGAAAAGCAGCTCCATGTGCTTTTTTGCTGCCACCAGCTTCAGGTGTGTGCACATGGTTTGTTCCACTCCCCGTGCAGTTGAATCTCCTTAATCATCTGAAAACCTCAGCAGAAAAAATCTAACATCCCAAGCCCCTCTGTGCCAGCTCTGCACCAGCTCAGAGCACTCACAAGTCCTTCTAAGCACATGGACAGCTGGTAAGTGAGGCACAAGGAGACACAACCCTTTCCTAAATCTCCCTATATAGCCCATCCAGTCTTTTCTTTTTCTGGGACAATCTGCATATCGCTGCAAAGCAAAGCCATGTGGTTACAGACGGGCTTTTCCTATGTCCTAACCTCACCCCACCTCCTGTCTGCAGAGGCTTTGGCTGCTGTACTGAGACCCAGGCTCTTGAGAGAACTATGAGGAAGGGCTGAGGGTAAGCTGGGACTGATGGCCACTGCCCTGGGGGACTCTCTTGCATTATTTAGTGCTTCTTAAGAATCAAGCATGTCCTACTCAGGGCAAGTTTCTCTCCTACCAGAAGTGGAGCTAGAGTTGAACAAAGAGAACTGAAGTGTGGGGTACACAGGGGGGAACTGCAAGGCCCATGTGCAGGGCTGAGAACACCACATGTTCCTCTGCAACATCCCAAATCCTTCTGAACCAGAACCTATGATGAACCTTTTTGGAACCTCCATCCTCTATTTGTGTTAACATGGATTTCTGTGATCCCTGATCTAAGGTAAGATCTGCACACGCCTCCTGACACCCAGAATCTCAGCAGCACAAAGGTGTGCATTGGGAGAGGCACCAGTGCTAGTGCTGCACTGGGAAAGAGAAAAGGCAAGTGAAGAAAGAAGGCAATAAAGAAAAGAGCTGAATGCAACCCTCTGCTCACCAGCTCACACAATCCTTCAGCTGGAAGAGAAGCTGAAGACACCCTTTCCTGACACAGGCTGCACCTCTGCCTCCAAAGATGCTGTTGCCATCTGCTCCTGGCATCAGGTGTGTCAGAGCTACCTGTGCCAGAGCAGGAGCTGCTGGGCTCCTTCCCCAGCACAAAGAGCCTTTATGTCACCTCGAGCTGGTTTCCAACCCGAGCTGGGGACAGATAGTGAGGGACGAGCCTGAGGCTGCTCAGTGGAAACTCCATTGATTACTTGGTGCGGTACCTTCCCGACATCATGAACACCTCAGCCCCGGGGGAAAATCTGGGTTCTATCAGCTCTTATAAGCAAGTGTTTCGAAAGGTTTACAGAAAAGTAAAGTAAACAGAGCTCTGAGTAACAAAAGAGCCCCGTTTATGCATTCTTTGATTCACTGTAAAGGATGGTGTAAACTGACTTTTTAACCAAGCATTAGGCAAGATTTGGGCCCCCGCCATTATATAATAAACAGTGACATGGCTATATTAAAATATTTACTTAATGCACTGAAGTGACTTATAGTATGAGTGGCTACTCAATAGGATGGCCTAAGTGTTAAGGCGTCAGGTGCCATCGCCTGTATAAATATTCTGTGTGCACTTGTTTATAGGAAAACCCCATCTGGATTTGGCTAAAACAGCAGACACCCTGCTGACCCCAGTTTTTGCTATTGGAAAATATAACACAAGTGTTCACTCATCTAGAATAACTGCGGCGGTTAAGTGCCATCTGACAGACAGAAGGGTATTGGCTTTTCTCAATAGACAGCAGGCTTGGTGCTGTGAAGGGCTTCACAGCAGCAGTTCCCCAAGATTTACAGCATCCTGTGGACCAGCAGCAAAAGGCTCTACCTCCCTGCTCACAGCCCTGGACAGACAGGGGACATCAGGATGCCTGGGCACAGTGCAAAAGGCTCAGACACTCAAATCCTGCAGAAACACAGTGGTGGGCTGTGCCACTTGGTGAGAAAACAAGAGGTCAGGTCTCCTTCTCCATCCATCTGACTGCTCTGAAATGTGAAGAGGCTTCTGCCCACCTGTGTGTCCACTTGATTGTGAGCACCCAGTGCAAGAAGTGTTTGGGTCCATAAAGCCCTCAGAGGAGCAGCTGAATGCCCATAGTGCCACCTCCTGAGCTGGCACTGGGCAGCCTGGGACTCTGCCAAGGATTTTCCTAGGTCCTTGCTGGCAGACAAGGAACAGAGAGACATGGGAATCCTCTCACGGGATGGAATGGAGAGGTGTCTATTCCCAGTTCCTGTCTCTACCAGCCTTTCTCCCCACACAAGAGCCTGACCCAGGCAAGTATTGCTCTGCTCCAAGGAAGAGCTCTTGTTCTTCCCACACTACTCTGCAACATGCACAGAGGCACAGTCCAGTGTCTGCTCCTCATATGAGCCTGTTTCTACATCGAATTCCTTCAGACCTCAGATTTTTTTTAAGTGAGTTAAATTAATTACATTGGCCTTCCAATAAGACCTCTTTAACACCAGTGTTCCTCTCTGTTACAGATAAGATCACCCCTAATAATGGAAAGAACCGCATCAATTTGTCAGATGCATCTTCTTCTCCCAGACAACCTACAATCAAATAACAACCTGGCATCTTTCTCCTACTTGTTTTCAAAAGGCAGGCTCAGCTTAGAGGAGAGATGGATATTGGGTATTAGGAAAAGCTTCTTCCCCCAGTGGGTGGGCACTGAACAGGCTCCCCAGTGGGCACAGCACCAAGGCTGCCATTGCTCCTGGAGGGTTTGGATAACACTTTCAAGGAAGAATGGGATTGTTGGTACAAGGCCAAGAGTTGGACTGGATGATCCTTATGGGTCCTTTCCAATTCAGAACATTCTGTGATTCTGTATGACCTGGGATCCTGAAGGGAAAAGAAAGGGATGGCCTGTCCCAGGTCACCCCTCTAGAATGAGTGGCTGTGAAAATCTGACCTTCCCATCACAACATGGGCCAGGGCAGAGAGGGAAACACCTTCACTGCTGATTGTCTTGGTCTGTGACTGGCAGTGCTGACACCACTTGGCTCCAGGATGTTTAACCACTGCTGTGGGATAGGGGAACAGAGTGCAGGGGAACTTGTCATACAAAGCACAGGCAAGTGGGAAGGAATCCTGCCTGGGAGGATTGCAGGGGTTATCCCAGTGAAGGTTTCCCCTCTCTCTTGTGGGTGGGTTGGTGGAATGAACCCCTGAAGATCTCTAGGCCAGATTCCTGCCAAAGTAGGACTAAGGACAACATGAAACTGTGTCACAGCTTTGTATAGGGGAGTCCTGAACACCTGTGATGATGGAGACATCATGTAGGAAGTCAGTTCAGACTGGCCCTTTCTTTCAATCCCTCTGGAGAATCCTCCATTCTCAATGACATGAGGAAAGAGTTAAAAAGAAGAGGTCACTGGGAGCCTGATCCCTGTCCTCAGGGAAAGACCTTGCCACTTCAATTTCCTCCAGAACTCTGCTGGCTCCAAAGCCCTTGGCCTTCATCTTCCCACACGCTGTTCAGCTCCACACATGTCCTGCCCTGAGCACTCCTGAGTGGGACATGAGTGTCTGGGGTGCTTGGTGACTCCTGGCACTTGCCAACTGGGCTTTCTTTTTGCAGACAGAGATGAAGCTACCAGACAGATGGCATTTCAGATTGCCAAATAAAATCTCCTAAGTTAGTAAAACAAGGATACTTTTCCATTGGAAAATTCTGAAGGAAAATATATGACTGCCAGCAGAGCAGTGTGTGCCCTGCAGGCTCAGCTGAATACGGGCACCGATCTGGGAGCTCTCCACAGGGACAGTCCCCAGAGCTCTCCTGCCGTGGGCTGGTCTGCAGGAGGCAGCAGCTGGCTGGAGAAACCAACCCAGTGCGGAGGGTTTGACACACTGCTCGTGGCTGAAGGAAATCCCCACCCCGTGGCTCCCTGAGGCACAGACAGGTATTCCTCACCTCCTCCTGGGGAGCCCAGCACCAGCAAAAGGTGTATCCATGCTTGGTGGGCCGTGCTTCTCCTGCTGCTCTAGTCCAGTCTGAATCATAATCCTGCCTGTTGAGAACTTCCTCTTCATCCCAGTCTGTGATCAGTCACTGCAGCAGTAAATATCCTCTGCTAGTTCACAGAAGTCTCCGGGGTAACCAGAGTATCCATCCAGAACCTGTTTGTCTCCTTCCCCACAGCCCTGCAGACAGACACTGAGTGGGAACAACCACTACACAGGCTTGTTCCCTCCTCAGAAACTCACAGAATCCCAGAATATGCTGAATTGGAAGGGGCTCATGAGGGTTATCCAGTCCAACCCTCAGCCCTGCACAGGCCCATCCCCAAGAGTCCCCCCTGTCCCCAGAGGATCATCCCAACCCTCCTGCAGCTCTGGCAGCCTTGGGGCTGTGCCCACTGCCCTGGGGAGCCTGGGCAGTGCCCAACCCCCCTCTGGGCAAAGAAGAGCCTTGGCCTGAGATCCCCCCTGACCCTGCCCTGACACAACTCCAGCCCATTCCCTGGGCTCCTGGCCCTGGTCCCCCCAGAGCAGAGCTCAGGCCCTGCCCCTCCTCTGCCCCTGCCCAGCAAGTTGTCCCTGCAAGGAGCTCTCCCCTCAGTCTCCTCTCCTCCAGCTGAACACACCCAGTGCCCTCAGCTGCTCCTCACACCCTTCCCCTCCAGGCCCTTCCCCACCTTCATTCCCTCCTTTGGACTCTCTCCAATGGCTCAATATCTTTCCCATGTTGTGGTGCCCAAAGTGCCCCAATATTGGAGGTTCAGCCTCCCCAGGTCAGAGCAGAGCAGGACAATCCCCTCCCTGGCCCAGGGATGCTGTTCCTGCTGCCCCCAGGACATTGATGTCCCTCCTGGCTCCAGGGCACTGCTGCCTGTGGCCAACTGGCCCTGGCCCAGGACCCCCAGGGCCCTTTCCTGGCACTGCTTTCCAGCACCTCATTCCCAGTGTGTCTGTACATCCAGGGTTGCCCCATCCCAGGGGCAGGATCCTGCACTTCCTCTTGTTGAACTTCCTGTGGTTGTTGATTCCCAGTGCTTGGATTTATCAAGATCTCCCTTCAGGGCCTCTCTGCCTTTGAGGAAGTCAACAGCTGCTCCCAGTTTTGTGTCCTCTGCAAACATGCTCAGTATGCCTTCCAATCCTGTGTTCAAGTCATTGATGAAGATGTTGAAGAGCACATGGCCCAAGATGGCCCTACTAGTGACAGGTCCCCAGTCTGATGTTACCTCATTTTGTATCAGCCCTTAGCAATTCCACCCAGACCTTCTGTCAGCATGCCCACAAGGGTGTCCTCTGGCAGAATGCAATATCCCTGCAGCATCCAGTTATTTGGCAGCTATTGCTTTTCCCTGCCTCTGGTACACATGTTAGCATGAAGGAAAGGAGGCATTTCAACTTTGTGTTTTTCTTGATAGATCCATGCTGCTACACTCATCATGTCCTACTCTAGATGCCTACAAACAGCACATTTGCTTATTTGTTCCAGTATTTCACAGTATAATTGCCATAACAGGGATTATCCCTTATACCTGGACCCTTTCTTCTCCCCACCTGAGCACAGACACAGTCTTGTCCCTGCACTTGTTCTCAGGGAGAGCTGCCAGGAGTTCTGAGGTGGCTTCAGTTCCCTAAATGACCTACAGAAATTCAGCAGAATTGCAGCAGACCCAGTTGAGGTGAAAATAAATGGATTTCGCTTATGCAAGCACTCTCAAACTGCTTCTTTTCTTATTCAATCCACATTTCTCCTCCTTTGTAGCTAGTTAATTGCATTAATCACTTCATTGAAGTTAATCACTCTAGGAACAGCTGAAGCAGAGAAAGCCCTGAATTCTTCAGCCTCACCATTCCCTCTGTTGTTGGCTTTCCCTCTGCACTGAGGGAGATGAGCTGCCCTTGTTTTTGTTGGCCTACTGTAGATGACCTGCCCAGCACCGGTTTTAACTTGGAGGAAACTGCGACTGGGCAACCTTGCACTTGACCTGAGGAAAGCAGAGAACTTGCCCTGGGAAATGCTCTGGGAGCTGCAGTGGGTATCTGAGGTGAGGGAGGGACCACGGTGACGGGCAGGCTCCCCTCACCCACCTCTTCATGGTGTTCCCACACTAGCACAAGATCTGGTCTCTGCTCAGCCTCAACAGATTTCAGAGGGGCTGGAAGTTGTAAAAGGTTCTCTGAATCTGCGCCTGCAGCTCTTCCAGGTTTGTTTTTCCCTTTCCTACCCACACCACTCTCCCTTTTCCCTGATTTCCAGCCTATATAACGTCTCAGGTAGTGTAATTACAGTCCAACCCTCATATCCTGTCCCAACACTCAGAGCAAACCTGCCCTGGAGCAGCTGCGCACGCACACCCTGCCCCGCACTACCTTTCCCAGTGGGATTGTTCAGGCTGGTGCCCTTTCTGTTGAACACCATCCCACACAGGTTCAGGATGCAAGGATGGCAGCAGCCCTCCCTTGCACAGGAGCTGGAATCCATGAGATAGCAGCTGAGCCCTTGAGCAGGAAGGATGGTGAGTTCACTCCTGCAAGCTGTGAGAAAACAGGCAGAAGTCCTCAGGCACAATCTTGTTGCTCAAGGGAATGTGGTTATTGTGTTACCTATGAGCAGCAGGATTTTCCCACCTGCCTGGGCAACCTACAGAGTGAGGGGGGGCACTGCAGGAGGGGGCAGAGGTGTCCTGCCCTGAGCCAGGAGGAGCTGCTGCACCAGGAATGGTGAAGATGGTTCTCCCTTTTCCATGGATGCTCCCTACAACTGAGGCAGATATGAACCTATTTCTCAGGGGGCTCCTCAGGACTCCTGGCCCTGCTGCCTTCTCCCAGTACCACTTGCTGTCCAAAGCATCAGAGAGAGGGAGAGTTCTTTGCTGGGCTCTATCACAGTGAAATGTTCTTGGATCACAGAACCACAGAAATGTTCTGAGTTAGAAGGGACCCACAAGGATCATCGAGTCCAGCTCCTAAGTGAGTTGTCCATACAGGCATCAAACCCACAACCTGAGTGAATTTAGCGCCATTCTCTGAGCAACTGAGCTCATCTCAGGGTCCTGCAGCTAGTGGGGTTTTATGAAGGTGAGGTTTTCTTACCCTCTTGCACCACCATGGCTCTGTGGTACAGCTTCACCCCAGGAAGCCTGTGATTGCCTGCTGTGGAGATTGCTCTCCCATCCCTTGGGGTAACAGGAACCAAGAGCACCTGCTGCCTGCTTGAGCCCAATGTCACCCAGTAAAGATGGACCCTGAAACTGGAGAGTGTATACACTCCAGGCGCACAGATGAGATCAGTGTCAGGAGGGTGAGAAACAGAGACATTGTGTAATATTTTGGTACTGAACTCCAGCATTTCCATCCTACAGGCATCACAAACAAGGACTATCCATGCTGAGTGCGGTGGCCTTGAGGCAAAGATTGAAGATCATGGAAGTGGTGGGAAAGGTTGAGACACTGGGAAGACTGACATAAAAGGGAAGATAAAGCATGACTGCTCTGGGCAGTGAAGCACACCGAGCCCCTCATTAGTGCTGCCCTGTGCCTCCCGTGAGAGCTCTCACTTGGAAGGAATAATGATAGACTGGCTACAATACTAAGAAAATGTCCTAACAAGATTTTCTGCAAATGTTTTTTATGACAACAAAAAGCAGAAGCAGAAAACAAACATCTGATAATAATGCAGTTTCAGTGTTTAGATGATTTTTTCATTATGTTGTTTGGGTTTTTTTTAGCAAGCTATCAGCTTGGCCTGAAACCAATTGTCAGGGTTAAGTTTTCTTAGAATTTTTAAAATCTCAGCAAAATCATCTCAGCCACTTCTAAACAGAAGAGGTGTTACCTGTCACCTGTTCACCTCTACAAGTTGGAAGGGGAAACTGGTTTTTGTTTATTAGCCTGGGAAAAGAGTGTCTTGCAGGTCACCTAAATGCCACCCACATCTGGGTGAGCTGCAAGCTGAAAATGGCCAAACTTGAAGATCTTTGTGCTGAAGCTCTGCTGGTAGGAATTGGTAATATGCTGCTATTCTGCTTGTCAGAGCAGAGAGCTACCTTTACTGTCACTGTCACTGAGACAAGTCCCAGGCACAAGCCATGAGGACAGGGCAGTGAGGTCCCTCTCCCCTCTGCCACAGCCTGTCCGTGTGCCATCAAAGCTCGCCTGGTGGGCAGCTGATGGCACAAGAGAGCCCTGTCTGCGTCAGGGAGCTCCAGAGATGCCAAGGGGCAGCATCTTCTCTTTCCAGCAAGATTTCTAATTCTTCCCATCCGTACCTGAGGGGACAGCCACCTTCATGCAGCCAAACTCCAGCCCTTCATGCTTCTTTGACCTGAGGGCTCCAGGAGGTGTCCTGCCTATCCTAACCCTCCGACCTCTCTAGGGAAGGCTCTAGAGATCACAGAGCCATGCGCTGGCTGACATCTCAGCCCTGTTCCTGCTGTGTGGGCAGGCAGACCGACAGCTTCTGGTGGCAGATCTGTGCAGGCAGCTCAGCCACACGGAAGGGAAGGGACACACAATCCTCCCCCCTCCCTCATCCCATCTATTCACACAATGCTGTAACCAAGTACCACACTGTGCTCAGAGTACAGGTGAGACCCCGAGGTGAAACAGACTCTTCCAGCCTCCAGTGCATTCAGTGTGTTCCTGCTTTCCATACCTAATGCTTCCCTTCGTTCTCTGCTCAGTCCTGGGAGTGGTGGGTGTCACACACTCCCCTGTGCAGCACTCCTGACATGACAGGGGCTCTGTGCCTGCAGCGAGTCCCTCTGCATCACACACAGTCTCTTCCAAGTTCCAGGAGCTGCACCAGCTGCACCAAGAGCAGTATTCCTCTGTGCTGAGCTCTTCCAGACCCTGCAGCTCATCACAGGCAGGTATATTGCCAATGCAATCAACTGCTCATCACGGGGTTGGTACTGGCTTTCTTAGAAATGACAGCACCACGCAGTAGCTGAGAGGCTACTGGGATTTTTCACTCCCCGTTTTGCCTGCAGACAGGTGATCCAGGAGCAGTCCTGGCAGGGTTCCTGACTCTTTCACAAGGGATGCAGCAGCCCTGAGACTTCACTGAAATTCTCACCATTAAGGCCACTATGCAAAGCCTTCCTCTTGATTCCCATGGTGGGCGTGAGGCTGGTTATGGACTGGTGGCTTTTAAGGAATGAAAATATGGACAAGTGGTGCTTTTGTTTCTCAAAGACAGAAAAAGGCATCCTGATGGGATGGTACAGCCTCACTGCTGGAAACCTGCTGAGTGTTTGCTCCTCTGCAGGCAGGCATGGATGGCTGTTCTTCCTTCACAGCATTCCGAGTCCAGGACACAAAATTCTCTTCTCAGATAAAGGGCCATGGCATGGAGGACAAAACCCCAACCTGGAGGCCTCCCCAGCTGCTGCCTGAGCTCTTCTGGGAGATGGTTGAACTTTTGGTAGAGAGAGAGGCCTCAGGTTTCAAGAGCAACATCCTTCTATGTGCATGGGGACACAGAAACGTAAGGGAGGTTGTGAGTGGTGGCCCACAAAAAGTGGTCAAGCAGCAGACAAAGCACTGGCTACATCCAAGGGGCTCAGTAAGAAACTTTTTCCACGCCAGAGAAATAAGCATTGGTGCCTTGTATGCCTTCAACAAAGAATCAGAGCATCAGGCACAACCAGGCCCTCCCCTGGCCTGCACATCCACAGTCATCCACAACACTGTGCTTGTTATTGACCTATTGCCCTTTTTCTGAGCACTTTTTCCCTCATCCTCTGGATCCTCCAGCTCTGAGGTCCCAAGTAACCTCCTTCCACCCTGTTCCCCTTTCCTACACCTCCATCAGTCACTTGTTCTCCAAGACCTTCATGCCATCACTCATACTACGTGTTCCCCACCTGGATCCCCATGTTGTGCCTCTGTCGTTCCCTCCTGGGCTCCTGAATCCATTTCCACACCAGGATCCTTCTCATGTTTTCTTCCTCTGCCTTCCAGGATCTGTGTTGTTTTCCAGGTCTGTCACATTCATAGCCTGGTCCTCTCACAGGCCTGTTCTCAGCAGGGCTCATGGAGAACAAGCCACTGAACAGGGCTCAGCATGGCCTATGCAGACAAACACTTGCAAGACTTCAGGTGCTAAACTCCAACTACTTCTTATTGTGAACCAGGACTTTTCAAATAAATATCTTTAATGTTCCCAAATTTGGGCATCTTTTCTCTAGGATAGCAAGAGACACATCTTGACATACACCCCACCACCTCTGCCAAATGTCATGAGCTGCTCTATCGTCTGCATGTACTGGAGCTTCTCAAAATGAAAGCTGTAAGAATGTTGGAAAATGGGAAAAATCAATTGGTTTTCTCTAATCTCCTTCTCTGATGCAACTTTACTGATTTCAGTGCAATGTTATAAAAAAATCCAGGACAAGGCAGACACATGGCATGAGGAATACCGGGTGTTCATCAAAGTTATTGACAAATGAAAATACAGCCTTTGGATGAGAAGTGTTGGATGATCTGAACTGCAAAGATTAGTACTCACACACTTGTCATTAGCGACAGCCACACTTCAATCTTGAATGTTAAATTTAAGCTTTAATTGCCCCAGATTCGCATTTGGTTTACTTCAGAGGTACCAGTCATTTTGAAAAGGGTGATGGTGATGCCAAAATCCAGGACATCTTGTGTAATATGAGATCAGAGGAATTAAAGTTGTCAAAACACAGTTCTCTAAAGTGCCATTGAGAACACACTTGGCCTGCCCAGATCAGCCAGGACAGGCTACACCCAAAACTGTATTTGCCAGCCCTTTGCCCACCCTATGGTGATTCTTTTCTCCTGGAAGACTTTTCCATCTGCCATCTGGAATTTGTCCTGATAGTCAGAATAACAAACACACATGACTTTGACCAGGAACACCACAATACTTGGATTGCTCTTGGCACATGATGCCCACTGAGATGTTCAAGCAGATCCATGTCTACCCCAGTGTACCCTACTCCTTCCTGCTTATTACTTGGTTTCCATAAATGAGCCAGAACAGGGACACCATGAGCAGGAATAATTAAGAAAGGTGATCTCTGAGTTTAAACATCCGTGTAGCCCACACTGCAGCTGGTGGACTGAGATATAATATTTAAAATTCACCCTGCAAGGGTATATCACACACATCCTGTCTGAGAGCAGAAATACTCTACTTCCCCCCACCCTGTGAGACCAGGCAGAATGCACAAGACCTACCTGGAGTGCTGACAAAGGGCACAGGCTTGGGTTTCTCCTACATTTACAGCTTGCAAATGTTCCAAGGGTCAAGAATTATTCAGTGAGAGAGACTTACTGCAGATCACAGACAGATTCAAGACAGTCACCACCTGGTCACAGTCAAACTATAGGAAGATGTAGACAGAACTGTCCCATCTGTTCACTAATTAATTATTGACCTTTCCTACTTCTGAAGCTCTGGAGCAATCCCTCTGCCTGCCCCACATAAACACCCTGCTGGGCTGTGTAGACTGAGAATGCTGCACCTTCCACTGCTGTTTAGCTCAGCCCGACATGCCATGTTTCAAACCACACTCAAAGGGTTCTGTTTCTGCACCAATATAAACTTGTTTGAATAAAATTCAGCTTTTCCTGCTGCACTTAGAAACCCACAGCACTCCCTGCTTCCCAGCCCTGGACCAGCATTTGCTCTCCCCAGCCACTCCATTACTCAGCTCAATCCTTCCCAGCAGCTGGAGGAATTGCCACTTTGGAGCCACCTCATTCACATCTGGGACGGGAGGATAATTCTTCAGCTAAGGATAGTACACACAGCATAGCCAAGATCTGTATCACATAGTCAAGGAAATTTAAGACATATTTTGTACTTACTGAAGTTTGTCGCTTTCCTCCTCATTTCTCCTGTTTCCTTTCCTACCTTAGTTTCCTGAACAGTGCTTTCACCAAGATAGTATCTTATATTTTCCTGTCTAAATTTAATTTTTCCAGCCCTTCCAGTTCTCTCACCTTCCTGTGTCTCTGCTGTTAGCACCAGGCTGTTGTAGCTGGTTTTGGCATGTAGGATCTCAGAAGACTCCGCTCAGCATTGCAGGAGTGGGGAAAGAGCAGCCTGGTGATGGTCTCCTCCAACAACCAGAGAAACTGGCCCACGGGCCAGTGCAAGTGCCCTCACCAGATCACCTCCAGCCTCCTGCCCAGAGGGTCAAAACATCTTCTCCACTCTGAGGGGAAGGCTCAGAGCTGAGCAGGGGAAGCACTGCAGCTTCACAGGAGAACGGGGCAGAGCTGCAAAGGGGTCAGAGGGTGAAGATCACCCCCAAATCTGGTCCTACTGAGATACAGGATTCCCTTAATCCATTAATCCCTTCTCCAGTTCCGTGGTACCGTGGGGTCAGTGCACACTCAACATGATAAAAGTACTGCAGGAATGAAACGCTAATAAATAACTTTTATATTCTTCATTTCTTCAGTTGTGACATATATAAAAGAGATAAAACGAGCCCAGCCTTAGCTCTTATCTTCTGTTTGAACCGTTAAGTGCCAGCTTGGTTATTACTCATGCTCTTGACATTGAAGTTTTTCCTTCAGCAGTAACTCTGGAGCTGAGGTTGCTGTGAGTAATCTCTGGGATTTAGGCAGCTGCATGCTCAGGCAGACACTCACCGACAGGCTGAGCTCTGGCGCCTGCTCCCTTTTTCCTCTGCTAAGCCCAGAAGAGCTGACTTTGACCATTCTCTCTTCTTGCACTCAGGGATGGGGAGCACCAATGAAGGTGAAACCTTGGGTGCAAGGAGAGATCACCAGCCTGTTTTACCTGCACAGAATCACAGAATGGTCGGGGCTGGAAGGGGCCCACAAAGATCATCCAGTCCTGGCCCTGCACAGACACCCCAATAATCCCACCATGTCCCTGAAAGTGTTGTCCAAATGCTCCTGGAACTCTGACAGCCTTGGGGCCATGGCCAAACCCCGGGGAGCCTGTTCAGTGCCCAACCGCCCTCTGGGGGAAGATTTTTTCCTGATATCCAACCTATACCTCCCCTAACACAAATTCAGACCATTCCCTGGGCTCCTATCCTGTCAGGACAGGTAGGACAGCATTTCACATCCACCAGTGCCTGGTTCTGCCAGGCCAGGGGACATTTCCATTCACAGGGCCAGAATTGTACCCCTGACTCCACAGAGCAGCAAAGTTCACCAGCCTGGCCCAAGAGCCCGTGGGGCTGTGGTGACAGGGACACAGCTGTCCTCTCCAGCTGGTTGGGTCTCAGGGCCACACTTGGTTTTCAGGCTGTCAATAGCAAGTTCAGTGGCAGCTTGTCCTCACAGCTGGTGTCAGAGGTGTTCATCTTGTACAGGAGGTATGGGGTTCACACACACCAAGCAGGATGTTACCAGAATCCAAGAAAAACGAGATTTTAGCTCATTTCCCAAGACTTGACTCAAAGTCTGAGTTGTCCAAGTTAGATTTGCACAAAGGGCCTGTCTACAAGCCAGTCACTGCCCCGTGGGTTTATGACAACTCTTCTGACAAGAGTCTGCAAGGGGGAGCAGCAGCATTTTATCCCCAGTGTTACTCAGTCAATAGGGATTCATCTTTACTACACATTTTCCAGAGCACTTTAACAGAATAATTCTCTCTTTCAGTCTTTAAAATATATCTCTTTCCTAACCAGCAAAGCAGTTTAAAAGGCACCTGGCTACTGCTAAAACCTTTCTGAGGATGTGGCTGTGTAAATTAATGCTTGTCTATGGTCATTACAGGCTGCTAAGCCTCTTGTGACAGGAAACCAAGGATCTGCTGCCACTGTCAGGTACGGATCTGCTACAGCCCATCCCAGGAAAGCAATCCCACAGTGCCTCCTTGAAGGGACACCTCCTGGGCTGCAATGATGCTCCAAGATGTGACACCTGCTGGCCAGGACACGGGGCCAATGTGTCCCAATTGCCCAGGTGTCCAGCTGGAGGCCTTACCACACCACAGGGGAAGATTTTAGCCAGAAGTTTAATGGATGTTTTGGCCAGTTCAGCTGCAGATGTGGGCAGCTGTATCTCACCCTGGTCAAAGAGAAGATGTGCTCAGCCCAAGGGAAGATCCTTCCCTTGTGCAGAGGTCCAGCACTGCTGTTCAAAGCGCCCTGATGCATTGAGTGGTGCCTGTGAAGCCTGACCAAGTACTGCATTGACAATTATTTCCATGAGCATTTGAAAACATCAGTGATCTCCACACCCACATTCTCTGCTTGTGGTCACCAGCTAAAACTATGAACACCTAGAGCCAGTCCTGATCCAAAAGCCAGGACCTTCCTTGGAGAAGGTATTCACATGTCCCTGATGCTCTGAAATCCACCCAAGCACAGCTGTCTTCCAGCTCCAGCCATTGTCAGACCTGATCAGAGCAAACCAATGAACCAAATCAATGGTTCCACCTCCAGACTATGCTGTGTTTTCTCTGCAAACAGTCCATTTCCCAAGTCAGTACTGCTGCAATCAGAAAGGGTGTTATGGAGTGAGAAACAGTGACAGTGCAGGCATTCAGTGCCAGTACTGTCCAAGCAGAGCCACCACAGCACTGGGCAGGAGAGATGCTTTAACTCACCCTGATCCAGATGGAGGCAAAGAGGATATGGCAGGGCCAGGGCTCCTCTACGGCAGGTTCACACACCTTGGGGCAGTTTTGAAGCAGTGTTGTGATCGTGCATTTTTCCAGCAGCATCCACAGCTGACGACCCTTGCTGAGCTCTTGCCACGCCCAGGGCACAGAGCCTTCAGCAGGTGGGATCCCTAGTCCAGTCAAATGAGGCTGCATGTCCCCTCAGCAGCACGAGTCTGCCCCTCATTGTCCCTGGGGCTGTGCCGAGGAGGCTCAGGGCTCCAATCCTCCCCCCCATGCCCAGCACTGCCTGCAGCTCCCCGTGGTCCAGAGCAGGGCAGCCCTCAGTTCTGTGCTCCCCACTCTGGCAGAAATGGGTCTGATTCACACATACTGTGGTGGCCACAGTCTCCACACAGCAAACATTTTGCACCCTGCAGAGACACAAGTCCACACGGTGCCACAGCCCATATCTGCTCTCCAAAATGTGACTCTGCGCAGGACAAGCCTGACCTTCTCTCTTGAGTGAGGACAGGACAGAAAATGGGACAGAACACAGCCTTCAGGCAGAGCAGGAAAGTCCTCAGTACTTGCTGTGCTGGGAACCAGAGCAGAACAGAGACCTGCCTGTCCTGGAGCCGTACTTGCCTCTAGAAAAAAAATCTCATTCAGGAATGCACGTGAATTTGATAGAGTATTAGAAATCAATATTCAGCTGCTTCCTCCACTCCAGGGAGTGAGGCCAGGTGTTTCTTTCTGAAAATGGTTCTGAATCAGAGACGTGTTTTTCCAGACAGAAAATTCCAGCACAAAATAATCTGTATGCTAAAGAGCTGCAATAAAATTGATCTTTTATGCAGAATAGACAAAGGCCATCTCATTCTTTTGCCTTCCGTGTCTTTTTACCCCTGGCAGGAGGTGGTGGGTCCTGCTGACCTCATGTCTCATGAACGGAACAAATAGCTTCTCCAGCAGCTTTGTGCTGGCAGGTTTCCTTCTGGCTCTTCAATGGGCCCCTGCTCTGTTGGGAGATTGGTCCCTGCAGACCCTGTAAGTTCTGTCCACGGCAAAAAGAACTGCCTTCCCTCTAGACTTTTCACCCTGCCATTGTAAATCCCTCTGGCTTGGTGCCAAAGACTACGCTAGACACAACCATAATACAGTCATTTTTCTTCTGCATGTTGGAGAAGGAAACAGCAGAGATGCTATTCTTTCAAATAATTTAACAAAATACAGATCCCAGCTCAAGGTAACTCTTTAACCTCTTCAGTGAAAGTCCTCACTGCTGCCAGGGCTGTGCTGTCCTGCAGTCTGTCTGACCGCAGCCGCGTGCGGGGGATTTTCAGGGACAGGAGCTCTGTGCTGCTCTCAGCAAGCAGATCCACTCCCAAGTGTGCTGGTAGGGAGCAGCCTGGATAGATGGAGAGATAGCAGCTGACCTTCCAGAGTCTTTTATGCAGTGATAGCTTAGATGAAGGATTTGCTTCTGGGCAAAGTCATCCCTTGCGACTTGAGGAAACCAGTAAGAGGAAATGCTGTTTCAGAAAATGTTTGTGTGTCTCAGACCTTCTGGTCTGCAGCAGCACTCAATGTCTCAGGCAGGCCCTGCTCCCTGTGCAGGCTCTCAGTCACTCCAAACTGTGCCTGTGACCCACAGACACTCCTTCTCACCCTCATGCACGAGGGCACAGCATCCACAGTGGGTGTCTGGGGAAAGCAAAGCACAGAGCCCGGTCTCCATCCTGCCCGTGGGCCAATCTGAGCAACGATTTCAGATCACTTCAGAAGCATTTTTTATACTGCATGGAGGAGCGGGGAGAACATAGGCTCCTAAACAGACAATAGACAGCCCAAAATGGACCCAGGGGGTGGCAGTTTTCCTTTGGAAAGCTGTATTTCAAAATGGGGAAATGACTACGGCATTTCCTCTCCTTCTCTGGAGCTGCAAATATGGAGCCTTTGCTCCAGTGAAACCTCTGTGATTCAGGAGTGTAAATTCATCTCTGCATGCATAAGCCAAATGGAAGCCATGGGATACTACCCTACTTACAACAAAGACTTTTTCTAGGGATCCTTTGAAAGAGTGACTGGAAGGGTCTTTCAGCAGCCAGCATGTAGAAAGATGAGTATCTACTCAAGTCCATGAGAAAATAGGAGCTCATTTTAGATTAAATCAAAAGCCTGAAGTGTATAGCTCTGTCTGAGGAGCTGCAGAATTTGGAGGTGGGAGCACTTAAATGCTTCCAGGAGACACCTCTGGCCACTCCTGTGCAAAGCCCAGCCTTGTTGGGCAGCACAGATACCTCACACAGCTCTGCAGGTCTTGCTGTGAGGTCTCTGCACCTCCAAACACCTGAGGCCTCTCCAGCAGATGCCTAGTAGAGGGTCTCCAACACTGGTGGCACTGGAGGCTTTATAATCCATGAAATTTTGAGAGCCACTGAGGCTTGTGCAAAGAGAAGCAGAGCTCAGCCTGCCCTGTCCAGGTGAATATGGAGCAGCCCTGGTATCACCTGCTCACCCTCACACTTCTCTGCCCTTCTCTGAGGGTGGTCTCATGGCCTCTCCTGGTGACACTGCCACCTGGCTCCACATCAGCTCTCCCAGGGCTGTGTGTGTAACAGCAAAATTCAAAAAGTTCCTTGTCCAGCCTGCAGTTCACAGGAGCTTTGAACTACTGACCACTCCTGCTTCTCCCACAGATGCTGATCCCAATGGCTCACAAGGCCAACAGAGTGATGCCACACAGCTGAGCCCAGTGGAATCCCAGAAACAGCAGTCAGATTAGAGGGACAATGGAAACATCTTCAAGCTGCAGATAAGATGGTGGGTCATGCACTCCTGCTATATTAAACATCGGGCCTAAAACCACTCTGTGATGATCAAACTCTGAATTTCCAGGCTATTCCTCTCTAGCATGCTAGAAGTACATTCCCAGCCACTGGCATTTCAATATATGTGGGATGTGGGGACATCCCATGAGGAGCAGTGTCCAGCTCAACCACCAGATAAAACAGCTTTAGACACTGGGTTTCTGGAGGAAGTCAGACTCCTCCTCACTGTGATGAGTGCATACCTCAAACAGAGTTTACTTCAGGCTTTTGGATAATCCAAAATTAGCTCCTGTTTTCTCCTGGGCTTTAAGACATACTCATCTTCCTGCATGTTGACTGCCAAAAGACCCAGTCACTCCTTCAAAGGATCCCTAGAAAACACCTTTTTTTCAATAAGTAGGTTCAAAACCCCTGCATAGCACTGGGAGACCCAAGAGCCACCTCCCAGACTCAAAGAGGAGCCCAGAGGATGGAAAACAGCCCCTCTGTGCTTTCCCAGGTGTTTGTCCCACACCTGCCTCCTGCTGCTGCTCTGTGCTCAGTCAGGGTGAGCTGCCTTCCTGGACAGGTCACACACTGTGTGGCACCTCCAGTGCCATGAGAGGTGACTTTGCCAATGCCAGCAGCCACTGGAACTCCTTTCCAGAGCTGACATGCTCATCCCCTTGGGCTGATCTCTGCACAGACATCCAGGCAGCAGGCAAGGGCGCTGTCTGTGTGCTGCAGGGCTTTACACAGCCCAGAGATCCTGCCTGGACCCTGCAGACAGCAAGGGCTTTTCCAAGGAAAAAACAGGACAGGAAAGACCTAGTAATCCCCCGAAAGAAACACCAGCACATTCCTCCAGGCAAACAGTTACGTGACGGGCAGCAGAGACGGCTCCCCAAAGCTGCTGGAGAACGAGCAGACAAGTACCATGTGTGGAAATTTCAGCTCCAGCTCTGCAGCCAGACTCTGATCATGGAGGAGGTGGGAGCCAGCCCTGCCAAGAATTTGGGGCTCTGCTTCTCACAGGCACACACACTGTCCCCATGAGCTGTGCCCTCTGCCAGAACTGCCCTCGGCTCAGGGGGGTGCTCCAAGGGCGCCCACGATCCAGGGCTGCTCCTGGCTCCATTGTGGAGCACTACCATGTTCACTGCATGTCCTGCCCCAGGACACTGGGAAGAGGCAAATGGAGAGGGACATGGGGATCATTGCTGGGGTCACACCTCTCCGTCCCACTGGAAATGGGGAATAGCCACCCAGCATCCCTGTCCCTCCTGCTGCCTTGCATGCAGAGGGACAGTGGAGAGACACAGATTACTGTAGGGTCTTCACAAGTTCAGGAGGTGGGGGGGGATCACTGGATTACACTGGTGCCAGCCAATGCTTGTGAGAGCCACTTGGGCCAGCCACACTGCAGGGGAAGACCCTGGAGGTGTGTTGGGACAGCAGCTGGTTGTCACTGGGGCTGGCTTGGGAAGCATTTAGAGGTTGGAGGATGTATCCCACCCCAGGTCCTGCACGTGGAGCCAAGTGTTGCAGGGAGCTCCACAACACATGCTTCAACCTGAGGCAGCTCTGACAGCACAGAGAACAAGACAAGGTGGTTAGAACCTCATCTCTGTGTGTCCTCTTTGGGACAACGGGGAGTCAGAGAAAGTCTGGAGAGCAGTGTTGGAAATTGAGGGTGGCTGATGCTGCTGCTGTGTGAGCAGATACCTGCCCTGTCAAGGAGCAGGCTGAGGCAGTGCCAGTAGGGTTGACAGACTCACGGGGTGAGGACATGCTGAGTGCTGCTGTTGCATCACCCCTGCTGTGCTGGAAGCACAGGGTGTAGAAAGGAATCTGTCAGGAGACCAATTTGCAAAGAATGAAATCTCTTCTTCATGGCACTGTGCTGCCTTGAGAAATTGTAAAGGCAGGTGCTATCAACAGTTCAAAATTAGATAAATTAATTAGACCCATGTTAAAATGTCAGTATAGCAACAGAGGAGTTTCAGGGCAGCATGTGTCCAAGCCCTGGGCAGGGCTGAGGCAGGAAGGATGCTGTGTAACTCAGGAGGAGGCCAAGCTTGCAGCTCATCCTCACCTAAACTCCATCAGAAAATCTTGCTATGGTGTTGTGGTGGCTGAGCAGTGGTGAGAACAGGGAGGTGCCCCCAGGGCTGTGGCAGTGCTGCTGTGGGGCATCACTGGCAAACCTGGTCTGAGAAGGTGAGCTGAGGAAATAAATCTGTGTGCAGCAAGGAGGGATGCAAAGTATGACAAGACTGATAGCGAGAAAATTAATCACAATAAAATTCTGGATGAGTATTTTAGTGATCCTATAAACACACCTACACATGTGCTCCCAAATCCCAGTAAGTACCAGCTCTGATCTCCCAAGATACTCAAGAGGTCATTCCAACCATAGCTGTGAATCCAACAAGAAGTATCAATACTAGACACAGGGGAAATGGAGGGGATATACATAACATGAGAGAGGACACAATACTGGTTGCGAACAGCCCTTGAAGCTACTCAGGCTGCAGTGAGAAGAATGTCCCTGGCTATAAGTGTGTACTGGGGCTTCACACCTTCTGAAGAGGATGATGGATCCTGAGTCAAGGAGCAAGGGTCTGCTCCAGAGAGCAAGGACTGGATTCCATCACATATGTCCATGAAAGCCATTCCAAAGGGTGGCATAGTCTGCAAAATATCTTAGGCTGCTCTCAGGAAGATGCCATGAGCTGCCTTCAACCGCATGTGAAGGTGTCTAGCTCTTTGAAAATGTAAATCCAGCATCTCCTGTCTATGTATCTAAGGTCATCTGAGCTGGCTCTCAACTTCAGGATCCTCCAACAACAGAGATGTAAATATGACTGGGACTTGAGTTTTGAGAAGTATCTCAAGAAAAGAGCCACCACTTTTTTGCTCTGCTAAAATAATCTGACACCAGATTTCTCCTATTCCCCTCCCTCCCAAACAGCTTGCCTCCCCTGCCAGCCACACTGGTACTTTCTGGGGAAACATATGGAAATCGAAAGAAACCTCCCAGTTGGATATATTCTCAGCAGCAGTAGATGCAAAAACAGTGGAGAGGCCTCAGTATCACATAAACTGAGTTCACCTTCTAGAAAAATGCCACCAGCTGTACTGCTTTTACAGAATCCCAGAATCCCAGAATATGCTGAGTTGGATTGAGTACAGCCCTCAGCCCTGCACGGGCCCATCCCCAAGAGTCCCCCCTGTCCCCAGAGGATCATCCCAACCCTCCTGCAGCTCTGGCAGCCTTGGGGCTGTGCCCACTGCCCTGGGGAGCCTGGGCAGTGCCCAACCCCCCTCTGGGCAAAGGAGAGCCTTGGCCTGAGATCCCCCCTGACCCTGCCCTGACACAACTCCAGCCCATTCCCTGGGCTCCTGGCCCTGGTCCCCACAGAGCAGAGCTCAGGCCCTGCCCCTCCTCTGCCCCTGCCCAGCAAGTTGTCCCTGCAAGGAGGTCTCCCCTCAGTCTCCTCTTCTCCAGCTGAACACACCCAGTGCCCTCAGCTGCTCCTCACACCCTTCCCCTCCAGGCCCTTCCCCACCTTCATTCCCTCCCTTGGACTCTCTCCAATGGCTCAATATCTTTCCCATGTTGTGGTGCCCAAAGTGCCCCAGTATTACAGGTGAGGCTTCCCCACATCAGAGCAGATTAGGACAATCCACTGCACTACAGATTCCTATGTCTCATGACTCCTTCTTGAAAGGTGTCTCCAGAGAACTTGTCACCACTTCATGTCTGAGAAAGCAAAGAGAGGGGAAGAAGGTCCCTGGGTCTATCCATGATGAGATCAGTGACAGGGGCAAGTGTCATGAGCCGGGTCCAGCTGCTGGAAGAGCATTTTGTGTCCACGAGCTGCTGCTGATCTCGTGTGGGAGTCCTGAGGTAACGGCACTGACAGGGCACAGCACCAGAGGCAGACAAGTAGACAGACAATAAAGAGGCTCTTTTTTCTTTCATGAGCTCTGATCCCCCGTGGCAGGTTTATAACAGTTGACTCTGGCAGTGCAGGGCCTGTGGAGCACTGGAAAGTCGTTACGGGAGCTGGCAGGGAATGGGAACATTCACCTGGGACAGGGCCCAAAGTGTCACCTTTCCAGAGCCTTGAACTTTCTGGGTGAATGACTTAGTTTAGATTAAAGGAATCAACAAAACCAAGTGTAAGACATTCTCTGCTGGTAAAACAGGATCAGCACAGCATGGGCTGCCAGCAGGCTCCTGGGAATTTAAAGGAGAAGGAGACAGAAAGCAAGTACTTGGAAACACTGAGTTCCCTGTTACTGGATGATGAGCTGGGGCCAGGAGGATGTGTAGTCAGAGAGGAACTTTTCTGGTTTCAAAGACACACTCATGTTTTGATAGCTCAGTTACTTTTTTCTCCCAATAACTACCAAGGAAAAAGAAACTGCTCAGAGATTATCTCTGCAGTGATATGTGGAAAGCAAAGCAGAGCTGTAAAATATCTGCAGTTAGGGATCACAATTTGGAAGAAGAAAACAGGAAACATGAACCCAGTGGAAAACCAAAGATAAATGATCATCCAGCTAAGGAGAGTTTGAGACAGGGAGATATTTCCTGCTACAGAAAGGAGGGTTTGTGGAAGTGACATCTCATCTTATACATCAGGAGAAGACTTTCCATCCAAGAATAAGGCAAAAAAAATATTGTCTACCTTAGGGAAAATGAGAAAGAGGGCAGGGGGTGCATTTCAGCTCTGCAGACAGCCCTGTACTGCATGTGATGTGAGGAGCTGTGACACATGGAGCAAGGCTGTGACAAAGCTGGCACAGAGTGCTCAGGTCCTGTGGCAGAGCTGTTTTTCTCTGGAGTGAGCTGAGGTGAGTGAGGGGACAGTGCTGCCCACCCTGTTCTGGGGCTTCATGGTGGTACAGGCTGTGTTGGGGTCAGGTGTTGGGGGAGCCATGGAGGAACCATCACAGGCACAGCACAGCCTTTAAACACTACTGTGGCCACACAAAATGCCAGGAGCCAGGATGGAGGTGTCTGGAGGAACAAGCATCTCAGGGAATTGAAGCCATTGTCCAACCCGAGAGGCAATGATTTCTCATCCAGCCACTCCAGTCCTTCTGGGTTGTTTTTCCAGTGGCCATGGGAGGGTCCACCATCAGTGCCTTTCTGTACTGGAAGATGCACTCTTGCATCTCACAGCTCTGAAGCTTGTGCCATTGCAACCCTCTTGGTTCCAGAGGGAAGCACTTGGAGAATGGCTGCTTGCCCTTTTTCCATTCAGTCTTGTCTCTGTGAGGTCTGCATACACCCCAATACTGTGGCCCTGGAGGTTTGGCATCATTCTGTACTAACTGACACCTCAGCCAAGGGGGATGGGGAAGGCTGGGAGAAATCCTCACCCCATGGCACTCCGAGCCAGAGAACCCTTTGGCTTCAGAGGAGCTGGAGTTTCACTTGCTGTTTTTCAGGCTGCACTTTTGCCAGAGATCTACTTGGGAGCTCTTTCAAAACAACATCCAGTTGAGCTGCCATGACCCAGGAGACTGGAATGTGTCCCTGGGAAAGCCTGCTGGCACTGCCAGGCACTGAGCATGACAGAGCCATCCCTGCTGAGGGGAGCACTGCTGAACCTGCCGCTCTCTCCTGCCCCTGATCAAATGTGACCACAGTCCCCAAACAAGCCATCCACACCAACTGCAATAATGCACAGCATGTTTGTTCCTCTGTTCCCCCAGTCTGGCTCTTGCTGAAAATGTACTGGCCCTGGATGTGGATCACACATACCGGGGACTGGATCCAGCTGCACCGGATTGGGAAGACAGTCCAGATTTATGGCACAAGCTGCATGGTCCATGCCTTGCAGTGCCACGGGTGGGGGGCTGTTGACCCCTCAGACATCTCATAAATCCTTCCCAGAAGGCTGTGTCTCTTCCAGCAGCACTACCCCCATGGCAGCAGGTCCCTGGCTCCCAGCATTTGAGCACTCTGGGAGCAAAGAGCAGCCTGTGAAAGGAGCCTTGCCTTGGGATGTCTGCTTGATGCTCTCAGAGCCCTGACAGAACCCAATGAGCTGGGTGACTGACTGTGCCAGGCACCAAAAATCACCTTTCCCAGAAACTTCTCCTTCCTCGGTGTCTGGGTGTGTACTTGGTTTCCTCCTCTCCTCCAAGCCTAGCTGCCTCCCTGCCCACCCCCAGCAAACTTGCATGGTTTTCTGCCTGCCTCTGGGTTTGCACATGTTAAAGCCGGAGCAGGACTGTATGAAACCCCCGGGGAGATGTAGCTGAGGAGGGTTCCCCCATCAAGCCTCCCCTGCAGGATTTGGAACCAAAGATGCTTGTCCTCTCTGTGTTTTGCTTTGATATCTCATAGGTCTTTTTTTTTCATTACTTGAATGTGTTATTTTAAGCTCATGCCATTATATAATACCAGAAACAAAATGAATAATAGTACCAGGCTCTTAAACTATTTGCTCAGTGATTCCCTGGGGTTTGATGCATGTTTGCTTTCCTATCCTCATTTTCTCTGTCAGTTTTTTCCAGCCTGTACTCCTTCCACTCTGTGCTGGGAATGCCCTCGGCACCTCTGTGCCTCGAGGAGGAAGGGCATCCCCCACTGCAGCGCAGGGATTCACCTCCACACTGCATGGCTGTGCTGAGGGCAGGCCAAACACAGAGGGGAGGCCTGAAGATACAATGGTGTCACCTCCTCTGGTTTGGTCTGCAGTGAAAGCCAAAAGAATCAAGAGGATTTTTCCATATCCCAGCCACGTTCCTGCCTCTGGGCAGTGGGTTTACAAGGTGTCCATGCTCCTCCATGCTCCCTGTTCTCTTGTGAGCAGGATTTGTGCCTTGTAAGAGGTGGCAAGAGAGCACCTTGACCCCACAGGAAAAAACAAGCCCTCTACAGGGAAGCACTGAACTCCTGGACCAGCTCCTACCATTCTTGGCTGACATTTCCCTCCTGGTGTCCATGGCAGAGGAATCCTCTCACACCTCAGAGCATTCCAGTTTCCATTTGGCATCTTTGGGTTGTTCCAATAGATTTGCAGCAGCTTGGCTGTTTGTGGGGGTCACAGCTTCCATGCACAAACAGTGGGAAGGAAAAGGGTATGAATTCCCACATTTTTGTGGCTCATTTGGCAAACTCAGCACCTGATCTTGAGGAAAATGCCTTCTGCCGGATGGAGGGAGTGACTCCTTAGCTTCTCAGGCTTCCTTAGCCTTTGTGCAGAACTGAAGTTCTTAATTTTGACATGAAATCCGAACCAGTAAGTTGGGTAAAGCTCAGCTCCGAATTCCGATGGCTTTGAAACCCAAGCTTCCTTCCCACCCACATATTTAACATCCCAGGCCTTTCACATCCTTGACCTTGCTAAATCTCTGATTCCTGCTAAATGATGTTCCTCCTCTATGTTCTGGCCAACCTTCTAGGGATTCCTGTCTATCCTCTCCCTCATCTGATGCTGACCCAGGCCACAGTTCTCAGCTCTTGGCAGTCTCTTTGTGAAAGCAGAGACTTCAAAAGTAGACTGATTGTGGGAAGAGGTCTCTTGGGTCAGTATTCTCCACTGCAGCAGGGCTTCATGTACTAGTCTTTTCTATTGCCCACACCCAGGGTGGCACCTTCATGCTGGAAACAACAGCCACTGATGCAACTACTGTCCAACTGGTCACAGATTGGGAAGCTCAGAGATGGAAAGCAGAGTCTCCCTTGCAAAAGGCTAGAACCTGAAAATCAGCATACAAGAGTTTATAAAGAATTGCTCCTTGAGCTCCGCCCCATTCATGTTTATTTTCAACAAAAGTTGGAATATTGTTCCAAAGGACTGGAAAAGGCCAACAGTGTACAAATATTTACAGAGCATAGAATAAACTGTCAGCCTCTTAACTTGACATCAGTCCCAGCCAAAACTGTGGCAGGCTGATACAAGACTACTCAGAGACAATCAAAAGCTGTTTCTGCTCTTGAAGCATGAATTCATTATATTGTTTGATGGACTTTGAGCTGTAAACATGTTGGCCTGCCCTGAAGGCTGAAACCTGGCGATATTTTGTTCTTGAGATTCTCACTGCCCAAAAATGACATTTGCAGGTCTAAGTCTGCCCAGCCAGACCTTGAAATGTGTCTGCTAAGGGAGTGTCATCCTCTGAAGGTACTGCAGGGGTTTTGGGGTGGAGTACATTAATATCCTGCTCTAAACCCCTCGAAACACAAGCTCTTCAACAGTGATTGGGAAAAAAGGTTTCTTGATGGGGGAAAATATTTGCTGTTGTAGTTTTCAAATTTAAAGAAATGTGTTGTAGTAGACAAACACCAGTATTTAGTGAATGCAGCATTCCAAAGAATTGAGGCTTTAGTTCATGAGGCATTAGAGACCTTGCATTTTAATATAGAATCCCTGAATCACTGAGGCTGAAAAAGATCTCCAAGGTCACCAAGTCCAACCCGTGACTGATCCCACCTTGTTACCCAGCTCAGAGCACTGAGTGCCACATCCAGTCGTTCTTGAGCACCTCCAGGGATGAGGATTCCACAACCTCCCTGGGCAGCTCATTTCAAAGCTTGGGCACTCCTTCAGTGAAGAAATTCTTCCTGATGTCCAACCCAAACATCTCCTGGCACAAGTTGAGGCCATTTGCTCTTGTCCTATCCTTTGTTCCCTGGAACCCCCACCTGGCTCCCCACACCTGTCAAGGAGTTGGAGGAGCCAGAAGGTCCTCCCTGAGCCTCCTTTACTTCAGGCTGAGCCCCTCCAGCTCCCTCAGCTGCTCCTCATAGGACTGATTCTCCAGATCCTTCACCAGCTTCATTGTCCTTCTGAACCCAGATATATTTTATACTTTGAAGAAGGAAGATGACGATGTCACTTACAGGACAGTTCCCTGTACCCTGGAAAGCCATGACCTTGAAAATGACCTTGGGGTCACTGCTGACAATATCAGCAAATCTTGCCCGAGTGATGCTCTATCACCACGTGGGAATGCAACACTGCAGGGACTGGGCAACACTGATTCTGAGAACAGTGTCAAAGTTACCTGTTTATGACATTGATAAGAACACACTGGAAGAGTCTTCCCATTTTTAGCCTTATGAGTTTCTTTTAAGATACTGAAAAATGAATAAAAGAAAGAGCTTAGAAAAGAACTACAGAAAAACATCGTGTCTAAAGGGCATGTTTTAGTGAGAGATTAAAGTAGGTCAATTAATTTAACTTATCCAAGAAAATATGATGAAGTGACAGAGCAGTGTTTATAAGGCCACATTTCTAAAAGAAGAGTCTTTGATTTAATGGAAAAATAAGGAACAGGGCTTACTGCTGGGGGTGGAAATGAGACAATGCCAGCTGTAACCAAGGTGTCCACATCAATAAAACCAGCACCTCAGCTCAGGGATATGGTGACCGCTTCTTTTCCCAGGAGACCGTGGCTGGATCCCACTTTCCACCAAACTAGTGCTGGAGAGTTGCCCATGGAGATTTGTGGGCATGACCAGTGGCCCTGTGGTCCCCCCACGATTTGCAGACAGAGATCTGTGAATCTGCTCTGCAAAGCAAAGGCTTGTGGTGCTGCTTGTTCCCTGGAATTGGGCTGTGACTCTGGAAGATGTCTGGAGGATTCATAACTCTGATGCATTGGACCCCAGCAGTGATGGCTGTTGCCATCACAAAACGGGGCTTGGAGAGGGCTGGACTTGTAGGCTGTGGGAAGTACTGGCTGCACTGAGTCCAGGTATGTGACAGCATCTTAAATTAAGTCTGTGAATTCATCTTTTGCTGCAATATAAGGCAGCAACAGATTTCATTGGCAAAGGAGACCTATAAAAGAGTATTTCATCTCAACTAACAATAAATAAGTTTTTCTTCCACACCAACGGCTGTTTACAGGTTGTACCTAAGAATGGAAACCAAAGCAACACAGATTGTCAAAAATAATAGAGGTCTATCTTTAGTGCTGCAGCTTGACACCTTTGGAGTGATGTGGAAACATACAGGGTAGAAAAGCAGCTGGATCTCTCCAGCTGGGCATTCCTAGGGAATGACAGCAGCTGGCATCACACGGAGGAGCCAGCACAGTGCCCCTGGCAGAGCAGGGCCTGGCCAGGAGCAAAGGACTGGGTATGATCTTGGAGGCCCTTCGTTTGTCAGTGAGTAAATGCACTGGGTGATTAGTTATCCTGACCTCAAACTGAATGATTGCTGGCATGTTTTCACTTTCAAGCGAGCAGGATAAAAGCTTTCAAACTGCAAAATGTTGAAGTGGGAACACAGGATCTGCCTGTCAGGGTTCTGTGGGGTAATGCAAAGGTGCCCTGCATGGGGGATGTGCAGCATTCCCAGATCCATGTGTCAAACTTGTAACAGACAGATCATACCATGGCTTTTCCAGTTTTTTTATGCACAACAGCACTACATGACAGGATACAAAATGAGCTCAGTCCCTTTGCTTGGTGGCCAGAGCAGATGGTAGGAATCTTCTAGAGGCCGACACATGAGGCATTTGGACTCTGAATCCTATTTTCTTCTCACTCTCTTGAGCACCAGGGATTATAGGCTTAGGCAAGTCAGCTGGGGATAACAGAGCTGTGTCCAAGGGCACGAGCAGAAAATGGGGAGGAAAATCTCTCCAAAACCTATTCCTCAACTCCAAAGAAAACATGAAGCAGCAGCATATAGCATCAGTTAATTCTCCTGCCACTGTTTTGGAGCCTGCTGTTTACATTCATGTGCTGGCTCGCATAACACAATGTATAGCTCTTGACTCCAGCCCTGAGGACAGGACCCGAGGCAGCCAGGCTGTGCTACCCCAAGGAAGTGTTCAACAAAAAGGGTCCTTGGGCTGCCCTGGGGCTGCAGCCCCACCTGGCAGAACAGTTTGGTAACAGAGGGCGTGCCCACCTCGGCCCTCTTTGCAGGCACAGGCTGTCTGGAGGAGCTGGACAGAGCAGGACCTGCCGTTCTTTGGCAATGCTCTTCCTCCAGCTCTCCACCTCCTAACTGAGCTGAAGCCCCAAGACAAGGGCTGGACCAGTTCTGTGCCAGCCTGCCATACACCCCACAGCTCCTTGAGGGCAAGGACGTGGCAACCATTTCCAAGGGGAAGGAGGTCCATGTACAGGACCAATTGACCCCCTCTGAAGGCTCCATTATTACCAAAGTGGAATCATCTGTACACAACCCAGAGCAGCTGACAGTTATTACAGTCTAGAAATACAAGAAAATACCTCCCAGCCTCACCAAGACACCCCTCTGTGTCCTGATGGCCCATCAGAACTGCCCCCCTGGCAGTGGACACCAAGGCTGCCTGGTCCAGCACCACCCTGCTTGGTCAGGGAAGGAGCACCAAGCATCACCTCCCAAAACAGGGGACTCTTCACCTATAATTCCTTACTCACAACTACCCAAGATCCCTCCAAAAACTCTAATCTAGGCTCAATGTTCCAAACCATCCAGTGTTTTCACAATGAATAATGATCCCCTGCAGGATTTTAGTGCCTTCATTATTGCAAAAGAGGAAAGGCTGCTCAGAAGCTGATGGCAGCTGGTTGTTGGAAAGCCACAATCTGGATATATGCAACCCTGGTGCCTCTCTCCCTGTTGGCAATGGATTATTCTGAAATTGCAGCATTACACACATCTGAGAGTGGCCCCTAAGCACATGTGGCATGGCAGGGCAGGTGTGTGGATGGTCATGTTCCTGGGCTTTCACATCAGCAGGAAAATGGATGGGAGCATCTGCAAGAGCTGTGGAGTTGCTGTGAGACAGAAGCTTCCAAAGAATAAGGAAGTCCTGTCTTCCCAAAGGCTGATAGGAGATGGGAGTGCTCAGCTGTCCAGTGCTAAAACCATTGGCTGGTTCTCAGTAAATCCAGTCTGTGATGCCAGACATGAGCACTGCCCCAGGAGGCCTCAGGGGAAACAGATGATACATTTCCCCACATCCCCTGGCTGTGACATCAAACCAACTGTGTAATTTAGGCTCTAGACCCTGCTGAGAGCAGTAGACAAGCTGCGTAGAAGAAATCAAAGCCCAGTGGATCTCTGGAAGTAAATCTAGACCTTTGTTAGTTTAATCCTGATCTCAGTGAAACTGGTATAAGGCATGAATAAATCCATGGGGATGAGGATATATCCAGACTGGTCCACGAAGGGGCCACGCTGCTGCTGCAGCAGCAGAATTGCAGACTGGCTGGGTTTGATGAATTCCTGGCAGAGAGGGGCAGCCTGTAATCTTGGCACCACTTCAGCTCCCTTGGACCACACCTGCCCTGAAAGTAGGCTGTGAGCTATACCTGTCTGCATCCACCACAGTGGTTCCTGCACATTATCTAGCTTCCCCTGAGGAAAAATCCATCATGAGACACCCCAAGTCTGTGCAATCACCCCAATCCTAGGCCCTGCAACACACCCAGAATCACATGTTACACCCAGACAGATGTTCTTAGAAATAATACACTTCCATGAACAAGGTTTCTGCTCCCTGTCTCCTTCCCAGCCCATGGACCTGCAGAGTCACCTTCACCATCTCACCACAGAGGAGGTGCTGGGAAAGGGATGTGTAGGGCAGAAATGAAAACAGATGTGCAGTGAGCACAGGGGTTCCAACCAGGGGCTGAAACTTGTTGTGCTCCCACTTATTTAACCTGGGAGATCAGTGTCTATGTAAGGAGACTTTAGTCTGAAAGAAGATCGGGGTCCAGGAATCCTTAGAAGGTTTAAGTTTTGGATTTGGGATGCTGTGGGCATCACAACACATCAGTTATGGATGCTACAAGGAATGAGGATCTGAAAGCACATCCATCAGATGTCCCACCACACCTATGGACCCTGTCCTGATGTACAGTTCAATTCTTATCCATTGGCCCTTTGTTCTCTCTTCCTTTGCTTGCTTTCAACAGTGCTAGTCTAGTAGTTTGCTGTTACCCTCTCCAAAATACACATTAATTGCTGCCCCTTCCCTGCTGCCCATGGCCATGATGCCTCCAGAACAGATTTTCCTGCCTTCCTAGCCCTGAGAACTTTTTCATGCTCCCATGTCCCTTTTCCAAGATGAAAAAGGCCAAGAGTTTTCTCTCAGGATAACAAAAATTTTCTCTCACTGGAAAAGGGTGAGTGCTCTCATTAGGAAAGACAATATCAGGGTCTCATTGTGTTTGAGTCAGGTTGGGCTACAGCCAAGGACTTTCACCATGGATCAGTCCAGCTCATAGGAAAGACCTCATGGAGCATCCTGGGTGATGGAGTCCAAGTGTGGAAGATTGTCTCCAGACCGGATGAGTGACAGGAGTTTCCAAAACTGCAAGTCCAGTGAGTCACCCCATGTGGCATCCCTGGGTCGAACTGCCACTGGAGTAACTAATGTATGTTGTGAATTTTCACTAGAAAGCAACATTTTCCAGAGAAATGATAAGTTTTGTCTGAGCATTGCAATAATCCTGGTGCTCCTCTTCAGGTTAGGGTATCCCTGGAGGTGACCCTGGGTACCCTGGGCTGTGCATCCCGGCTCCCAGCAGCTTTCCAAGGGAGGGCTGGGTATTTGCTATGCTGCAGCTCTGTCTCTGCTCTCCCACACTCCTTGTTTTACACACCTAAAGCTATGAACACTTCCAGATACAACTTTTCACCACAGAAAACAGGCTGGGGGATTTCCCCTTGCCTTCTTGGAGACATGTGTAAAATCCAGGCTCTTAAAAGCATTGCTCATTAGGGATGTGCTTGTTATCAGGAAGGGCTAATTGCTGTCACCTTTTTTCATTCATAAGTGTTCAGCTTTGCAGAAAAGCAGGAAAGCTCTTACCCACAGTGCTAATTCCTTTGATGATAAAGTTCTGGATGTGCCATATCAGCCCTCAACCTGCCTATGCCAGGGAGCCTTTATTTAGCATCGACATTTATCACTGCTGAACATATAAATAATACCATTAGCCACTCCGGGCAGTGATAAAATTAGCAGTGTAAACACAGAAAGTGAGTGACCTTAGTGGAGAACCATTGTTGATTTTGACCCAACACCTACCAGTATGATTAGTCACAGCAGAGCAGCTCAGGGAAAGGGGCCATTGGGGCTTGTTTGGAAATTAGAGACTTGCACTGTTTATTTTATGGAACAGTTCTAATTCCTGTGGAGTTTCTGTATAAGCACCGGGTCACGGCCCCACCTCCGCTCCCCCGGACGCCGCAGTTCCCCGGGGGCTCATCAGGCTCGTGTGAGTAACACTCCTGAAAGCTGGACTGTCTTCCAAATCAGCCTCTCTGCTGCCTGCCTGAGTGAGCAGGAGCACGAGGTGTCATGCCAACATTGCCACATGAAACCAGGACACTTCTAGTGGCTTCTTTCTCTTCATACCCTGACAATTTTCCACACTGGTGAGACAAACGTGGTGTCCCTTCTCCTCTTGTCTATTCACTTGGCCACAGCATCAGCATTTTTCAGTCCTTCTGGCAAAAGTCACAGTGGATGCTTTGCTCAGGGATGAAGAGTAGGAGCCAGCACTGCCCGTAGCCCCAAAGGCAGCCACACAATGCTCAGAGCTCAGAGGTTCGAGATCTGTCTGATAGGGGCAGGACAACAGGAAAATCCGGCAGCACGGGCAGCTGCTCCAGCTGAAAAAGCTGCCCTGACAGCTGTTGGAGGTGGATATTCACACCATCAGAATTCAGTGTATGTTAGTTATGGGTTCACGTGGGGCTTGTGCATGTGCTGAGCTGCCAAACAGCAGAACAAACAGGGAACTCCCAGGGTTCTCCTGGACTACAGTAAGTGTTGCTTTGAAAAGGTTGTCCAAGTGTGGCTGTGAATAGTTGGGATAAATTCATAGAAAATCATGCACAATTTGTATTTCTTAACTATTATTTGAAATGGGCTTTTATAAAAGGGCTGAGAGTCCCATCTCCTGAAGGATCTCAGATAATTTTTGAAAGAAAGAAGAAACTTTTGACTGTGAGGGTGGGGAGGCCCTGGCACCGGTTTCCCAGAGAAGCTGTGGCTGCCCCATCCCTGGAAGTGTCCAAGGCCAGGTTGGACGGGGCTTGGAGAAACCTGGGATAGTGGAAAGTGTCCCTGTCCATGGCAAGGGCTGGAACAAGATGCACTTCAAGGTCCCTTCCAAACCAGTCTGTGATTCTGTGATTCTATAACATACAGTCCTGTGTACTGGCAATACTTTTTGATCCAAGGGCCTTAAAATCCGGGAAAGATATGTTTTTAACTGCAAAAATGAGACTTGCTCAGATCCACTGGGTCGTGCCCATGGCCTCAGTGCATCAGTGTCCCATTTTGGCCACAGAGGGACATATGACAGATGGAAATCTTAAGACAACAGCTCAAAAATGGGCAAAGAAAGAGTCCTTGAAGCCAGCAGGCAGCTCCTGGCATGATGTTGGCTGCAGCCTTGGAGTTTTCTGATGCCAGCATAGTTGACAAAGAACTCTGTGCTTATACTCTCATATCCACTAACTGGCCATCAGGTCAAAGGATCTCTCAGTTTACACAGAATGCATTATCCCTGGTCAAACAATCTCCAGATGGTCAGTGATTGTTCTGGAACATGCAGTGCCCTCAAGAACACCTGCTAATCTTCTTAAGACTGAGCCACTCTCCAGAGGCTGAATCAAATCAGATTTGAACCTTCAGGTGCATACTTCTACACCTGATCCCTGTGTCTGCTTGGATTAAGCCAGCACACTTGAGATTTACCCCCTGAAACTTCCTCCTTTTTCTGTTTTTCTCTGTCTTACACACATGCAGTTGATAGGTAAAAACTTTCATGATTAATGCATATAAGAAATCAGTCTTTTCATCCAGGTCTGTCATTTGAGTAAGAAATGTGACATACTCTACTCTTTGGGGTTGGGTGTACATGACACTGGGTTTAAGGGAAGAGATGGATTATTCCATCCTGGGTTCTGTTCTCACCAAACAGCAACAGCTGGCAGCACAGCTGAGCAGAGGGGTGCCCAGAGAAGCTGAAATCCATCAAAGGGTTGACTCTTCTGGGACAAGCTATTAATAGGAGCAAGGAAATGTTGGCTGGAGGGACTTCAGGAGGGTGTCTAGTCCCAAATCCCCATTGGATTGGAAGAGACAGAGCTAGTCAAATGATAGCTGATTTGGGAGGTTCAGAGCTAAACAAGACTGATGTCTTTCCAGAAAGCTGACATGAATCTGTTACTTGATTTACCATAATTTAATCAAGCTGATCATTAGGTTAATTTCAAGATCTGATGGAGAATGAAATGCACTGGAACAAGTCAACCAGGGCTGTGGGAGGAGTTCCTCCCATTGCCAACTCAAAAATCAATACAAAACAACGACCAAAAATACATGCTCTGTGAGTACTCATTGGGGAAACACTCTGGCCTGTCTGTGCAGGAAGACAAGCCAGATGACATCCCTTCTTGGACTAACCAGCAGTGAATCTCTGAGCCTCCTCTCCAACCATCCCTCTGACTTCACTTAGTTACCTAGTTCAGTTATTAGTATACATTATATGGACACTGGTGAGATTTGATGGTTCCCTTCCTCACTGTTAGGATTTGGAGATATCCCACAGTCAATAAATGAGAGACCAATCTTGGAAACTTTGCCTGAAGTTCTACTGTTGTCCTACCTTGGAAGAGGAGCATGACTGGGTTTGGAGGTGCACTGGTTCCTGTGCAGAAATTCTCTTCCTAAGGACAAGGTGGGTACCCAGACCTCAAGGAGAGGGACACAGGCTTTGTCCAAATACCAGTGAACAACAGGGCCTCACCAATTTGGAAACACTCAAGAGAAACAAGAAGCAAAATGCCTTCATACACCTCAGGGTACTCAGAGAAATCTGGGATTCTCTGCATGAATTTCTTCATCTATCTCCTCTGAAACCAACCCCCTCCTGTCCCTCACCCTGCCAGTGCCTTTCCATAGGAATTTCCCCTTATCCTCAGTATGCTTGTTCTCCTTCCAGAAGAGAGGAGCTATCTGCTCCTCTCACCATTGCTGGGCAGGCCATAGCCAGTGCTGTCCTCTGGTTTATCCCGGATTTTTCTAATGTGCTGCTCTTTCTCCTCCTGTGGCTGCAGACAGGCACGGGGAAAACACGTGCCCTAATTAAAATCCTCTGCTGGCCAGCCCAGCCCGGCCCGGGTGGGCAGAGCTGTCTCAGGAAACTTGAGCGGGCTCTGGCACGTGTGTGTGTCACATTCGTTTTCCTGCCGTGCTGCTGATCCGTGTGTTTGACCCAAACCAAACAATACCTGTGCCATACACTGCCCAGAGCTTTCCCCGTGGCAGCTGCCAGGTGCTGGCAAGAGCAGCAGGCAGGGCGGTGTTGGAGCTTCCAGGGCTTGCAGTGAACAGCAGCATCCTCAGGAGGGAGAGCAAACCACTTTCTCATCCTGCTTCCCAATTTCCCATTTGCTCCCTGCTGGGTTCCCATCACAGCTCTGGCCCCAGCCATGTTATCCATTTCTCAAGGGCCTTCCCTGGGTTTGGATTTCCTCCTGATGCCTTGCAATCTGGGATGAGCATTCTTACAATCCCACACTCGGTGCCACCCGGGGTTTCCTTTTCTTCCATTTGTTGGCTGCTCGTCACAACCCGAGTGGTTCCACGTGTCACCTCCACCGCAGGACGAGGAACGGGGCTCTCCAAGGTCATTGTATTTGCTGATGTGCCAGGCTGAGCCAAGTTAGCAACAGCATTGGCTTGAAAATGAGCCTGGGGAAGCTTGCTGCTCACAAAATGGGAAAGTTTGGAGGGGAAGCAGAAGCAGGAAAGGGTGTACTGGGAAAGATACACCTCCTGTAGGGACACCCTATGGCTGAAGTCGGGGAGTGAGGCAGTGGAAAAAATTATACAGACACCCCTGTGCAGGGTGTAAAGCTGGGATGAACACAGAGCCACTGGGCAGCAGGAGGGACTCAGCTGCAGAAGGTTCTGGTGGTACTCATGGCAGTGGGATGGAGAGGAGGTTCCAGTCATGGACTGGTGAACCTAAAGCATGTAGGGTACAAGGATCAACATGGATAAGTCTGCCTTCTAGATTTGACATCCTTCTGAGCCTGCAGCCCTGGTTGGTACCGAGTGACATTTGCCACCTGCCAGCCCCTCGCTGGGGTTCAGCACCCTGTGCCCACAGGCCCCTGCAGGGGGTGTGACAAGGTGTCAGTGCCACTGCCTGTGCCACACTTAGCAGGGCACCCACGTCCCACCTGGGCCCACCCAGCCCGGAGACACAGAGCTCAGCTGTGCATTTGCAAGCCCCCGCCGGGCTGATGGGGATCTTGCAGAGCTGCCAGTTGCATTCCAGCTCGTTATGTTTTAATTTAGTCAATCCATAGGCTGCCTATTGTGAGGATATCAGCACGGAGAAGCGAAATCCAAATCCAGAACATTTCAGAAGAACCAAACTGCCAAAATGCAGAGACAGAGAGACAAAGTAAATCTGTCATAAGGCGGTCCTGACAGACCTCCCACCCCGAGAGGAGCCAGTTCCCAATTAGCACAAAGAACTTGGGCAAAGAGGAGGAACAGATTCAAAAACAAATGAAAGGGACCAAAAATGGTCAAGAAAAGGCCAGTGCAACTTCTCAGGTCAGCACTGTGCCACGTAGCACAGGGGGCGTCCCTCTGTGCCTTGGAGCTTTCCCCTGGCACAGACCTGCCCCAAACTCACCCCTACAAATCTTCCAATGATCCCAGGAGCGAGAATCCGTCCAAGGGCAGCTCCTGTCCCTGCCCAGCATTCAGGACACTGATCTTAGCCATGGTGTCAGCCAGAGATGAGGGGAGCAGATGAGTATGAGGGGAGGCTGTGTGAGTCATGGGGTGTCTGGGATGTCACAGGAGGTCATGAAGCAGTGAGCACAGCTCATGGGGACATGTGTGGAGATGCTGGGAGGAATGGACAGGAAGCTACCCAGGGCACTGACAGGAGCCAAAAGTCCTTCCGAATGTCATTGTGTTATCTCTATACCAAACCAAAGCTGCATTTTGTCCCCAGGGGCTCTGAAGACATGGCCAGTAAATGACAGGCCATGGGCCAGCAGAGACCCCACTACCTTGGTGTTTGTGTGGGGACAGCAGGGCAGTGATGTCCAAGAGGCTCCATTCCCTGTGATGTGTCCAGGCTGGGGGCACTGGTGTGGGTGGGCACTTGGATGCTCCCAGTGCCCTTCAGTTCCCTGTCAGTGCTAATGGATAAGGAGAGAGAGCAGGGCAGTGGGGAGGAAGAAGGGAAACAAAAAACTCTCTCGGTGGTATAAATTACTAAGGCTCCATGGCTATAACAGTATTCCAGCTGAGCATCTGCCTGTAGAGCTGGAAGCCAAAGGGATGTTGGGTCTGACCTCCTGCATAGCTCAGTGTTCCTCAGCAACTCCCTCCCTGTGCCAGGCTCGGCCCAGACAGCTCAGTAAGAGCTGCTTCCCGTAAGAGAGCTTCCCAGCCCCACTCCTGCTCACATCCAGCACTGCAGCTTCCACTGATCTTGCTGTGATAAAATAGTTTCCGACTCACTTTGAAGCGTTTGGGCTCCAAGTTCAGCCCATGTTTGCTGGCTGCCTCAGAGGGGATACTTGGGATGTTGTCAGGGAAGGAACTGACAGCCACATGTTGTGGCCCCTGGTGAGTGATGAGGGTGGATTTTAGCTCCCCTGCAAGGATGTGGGACCCCCACATCAGTGCTGGGCCTAACCCTGACTCCCGGCTCAGTGTCTGATCAGTTTATGCAAATATAGACTGGTTCACAGAATCACAGAATCTGCCAAGTTAGAAAGGACCCACAAGGACCATTGAGTCCAACTCTTAGTCCAGCACAGCCTCATTCCCAAGAATCACATCACGTGCCCGACAGTATTGTGCAAATTCTTCTTATCCAGTGTCTGGGCATATTGGAGAAGCCAGACAAGAAGAAGGCTCAGGGAAAAGGGGCCATCAGCTGCTGCCAGATAAACTCACTGAACTTCCCAAACCAGCCAGGCACCAAGCATCATCCCTTCCCAACATTCTTCCAGTCTGCCTCATCCTAGTTTTCTTCCTGGTGGGCTCCTTACCCTGCTCCTGCCCTCCCACCACCCGTCCCTTTCCCTGGGTGCCCTTTGGCTTTCTGCACTCCCTGCAGTCCTCTCTGTTCCTGGCTAACCTAAACAACTCCATGGGCTTTATGAATTTTTTCCCCTTGCTGCTCATCCTGGTTTCCAGAGCATTGCAGACTATGCAGATCATAACAGCTATATTTAAGGTTGCCTGACAGTTTCCATGATATGACCCATTGTTCAGTTGCTTACAACACTGCCAAACTTTAACCCTTTGAGCTGAGTAACTTGGGACAGCTTCAGCAAGAAAAACTTCAGTCCTTTTCAAAAGCAAAATTAGGAGGCAATATTTGATTTCTTATCCAGGCTTTGCTGGAAAGTCTGTCCTTCAGAGATCTGCAAGGTTACTCGGAGAGGGGTCTTTGGTCTCAGGGGTCTTTGTGTCTACACTTTTGTGTCTCTCATGACAAATCCACCCAATGACATAAGTATCTGCAAAACTGATTTTCTCGAGCTCCTCTGAAGAGGGCTGTGCAGGGCTGTCCCCAGTGACTGCTGTGACTGTCCCCAGTGGCTCAGCCCAGCCCAACCCTGCAGCCCTAGCCCCTGACCCCCGAGCACTGTGCCAGGCTGGCACCTCTGCCCTGGGGCAGATAACAGGGACCATGTCCCTCCAGGCTGTTGGTGCTGGGGCTCTGCAGTGCCTGGCTCATGTCTCCTAATTTTTGTGCTGACAGCAAACTGCAGGAGCCAGCAGGAGAGGCCCTTGCTGATCAGCCTGTACTGGATTTGGCTGCTGGAGGGTCACTGATTGTAATGACCTTTTGTGCATCATCTGCTGATTTTGTTGTCTTAAAAAAACCCCACAAAATTGCATTTAACCACTGATTTTTTCTCACTTTTAAGCATATTGTGTGCTGCAGTGTCTACGTGACTGTGTGTGTAACGTCACCACAGCTTTGCTTTATCTAATCATAAGATCTCAGGGAAAAAAATAAGATTGTGCAATTAGTAAAGCTGGTTCCTATAGAAAGAATAAATGAAGTGTGTATTTATATGCTCAAAGCTCTGTCCCAGAGCACACACACATGTTGGACTAATGAAACTACATAGGCACATTGAAATGGCATTTCTACCCTGCACCTTCATATCATCTCCTTTTGTTTTTGTACAAAATCAGTAATAATAGCTGACAGCTCAGAACCAGCAGAAACCTGGAAGCCCTGTTGTAGCTCTGCACCAGGACAAAAAGGTTCTGACTTTACTTCCTGCCTCCAGGTTTTGACCCCTGACTGTGCCCGAGATGATCCTGCTCCTCCAGTCACCTCTGATGAGGGATTCTTGGAAGCCTGTGCAAATTCTGTCAGTGGTTCCTCTTTGCCCACTGTTTTGATATGCTCAGAGAACATTGCCACAACCTCTTTGCAAGCAGTGCCAGGCACATGCTGTCCTACACCCTGCCATCGCTGGCCAGCCCACGTGAGGTTCCTTGATCTCCATGGAATTTGTTACTCACAAACCCCACACAAGAACCAGAGCTCCATCCTGGATGGGGCCCTAGAGTTTTTGCCAATGCCAGTTGTGCCCTCTTCACCTCAGCATAGTTAAAAAAACAAAGTCACACTCTGAGGCACTAAAACAAGGACTTGGAATGAACACTGGCTGTAGGTGATGGGTCCTGCACAAGCTGTGTGCTTATCCCTCGTGCTGCAGAAACTGTCTGGGTTGTGGAGGGGGGCTATGGCTGACAGAAACACACAGAATTCAAGAGAGGTTTGCATGTAATTCCAAAAGTGCCAAAAAGTTGACACTTATTAATTTTTCTGAATTCCATTCAAGTTTTTTCCTCAGCAATGAAACATCCATATGGAAGACAGGCAAAAATGGAAAGAAGGGATGAAAGCTGTGTCCCTCCAAATTGTCCTTTTAATCAGTGGAGGACCCTCTCACATCAGCCACTCACTGGTGCAGATGACAATTTGTATGACCACCCTCCCCATGTGCCACACGGGAGAGCACCACAAACTTCCCCCACCTCTGCAGGCCTCCCTTATAATTCCTTGGAGAACACAGAACCAGCACTGGCTCTTCCTGTCCTCTCAGCAATAATATTACACAACCCACTTCTGAAGAATGATAGGCTTTCTCGCAGGCATTCTGAAACTTGAATATTTTATAACGAATAAAATGATCACAGCAAATTCCAAGGACAGCCAAGGAGCTCAAAATGATCTGATCATGTTTCCAGCCATGAGACCTTTGGAAAGAGCCCCAGAAAGATGGGGAAATGCATTAATTTTCTGTTTTAATATTCAACAAACAGAGCAGCCTCTGCAGAGCAGCAGCATCCAGTTGAAAGTGTCAAGGAGTTTATTTTTCTTCAAACCTGTGATTGGGGCCGAGCCTGGGACTCTCTGTTTAGCTTTTCAGCCTGTAGTTACATTGTGTAAACAGTTTATTTAACATCATTTTTGGCACTTCTTCAGTAAACCCACCATAATAATCCTACTGGCAGACCAAACAGATCACAGATTAACAGACAAAGCTGCTGTAAAACACCAAATTACCCATCCCCTGCTTTCCTGTTTTCAGGAGATGTGAAGTCCTGTACTTAGCTGTGTTTATGCCTCGTTCCGTGGCTGCATCACCAGGTCATGGAGCTGCTCCAATTAATGCTCCACCTCAGCCTCCAGCAGCATTGAAACAGGGAAGCGCTGGGGGGGGAAGGATTTTTCGGCTCTTTTAGAAGCTCATGAAACGTGCTGGGGTGCCGGCTGTTGCTTAACAGGGAAGGTATGTTGGCTTGATCCAGATTGGAAAAGACTCTAGACTAATGCTAAAGTCACCTATTGCTTACATTTCATTTTAATGTGCTTGAGTTCAATAAAAGTTTATCATCTCCATTAAAACGGTGCCTATTGAAACTGATTTAATCTCGTTAGCACACAAAACCACATGAAAGGCATCAAGCTCATGGACAAGATTGAGCACAGTTTCTTTTGGAGCATAAATTACATAAATGCAAGGGATAATCAGCCAGATCCACAGAGCCTGTCACCTGCATTACTCACATATTTATGCCAGTGCACTTTGCTGGGGAAGGTGCTGGGCACGAGCCATATCACAGTGGGACTGGGCTCCTGCCAAGCACAGGAGGAATTGGCTGCTTAATGTCACAGCAGCAACGCGCTCCCAAAGACTCCATGAATTGTGTCACACTTGAACAAACAAATGTCATATGCAGGGGTGCTGGTCAAATGTCTACTGGCAACAAGACAACGCAGCTCTAAATCTCATTTCAGTGTTGTCCTGTTCAGCACAGAGATGCTCTGCCTTTCTCCAGGGAACTCCAGCCCCACTGCTGGACTGGCTGCCCAGAGAGTGCCCTGGATGCAGGTGAAAGGTCAGGAACAGATCAGGAATGTTAGGGTGGAAATGGGCACAGGGAGATGCAGCACTGGGATTTCAGCTGGGCACTCAGTGATGAGCATCAGCCCTGCCAGGCTTTCCAATGGCCACTCCCAGGGCTGGGTGCTGAGATATCCTGGAGCCTCAACTCACCTGGGAACTGGACATGGCACTAGGGAGGCACAAGTTGGCTCAGGGAGATGCCCTGAGGCTACATCCTCAGCTTGGGTTTTGGTGATGGGGACAAAGGAGTCACAGAATCACAAAATATGCCAAGTTGGAAGGGGCCCACAAGGATCATCAAGTCAAACTCCTTGCCCTGCACAGGACCAGAGTCACACCATGTGCTTGAGAGTATCATCCAAATGCTTCTTGAACTCTGGCAGCCTTGGAGCTGTGACCACTCCTGTGACCCTGCGCTCTGTTTTTCCTGGCTTTATCTCCTAAAGGAGCATCCTATTTTCCATGCTAGTTGTAGACTGGGGAGAAGAACATGAGAGTGTAGTAAAACAGGGAGATGTGAAACCTGCCTGTGCCACATCCCTCTCTCGTCATCCTGAAGCAGTGCCCACCACTCACCAGTCCCCTAGCCTGGGCACTTTGCTGCCAGCAGCCACCCTCCCCTCCTGCTGCAGAACATCCTCCCTGTGTCTGCAGAGCTGGGCTGACAAAGGCTCTCTGAGGAACAGGAAAGCTCTTGGGGTCTGGACAGTATCAACACCACACACCTCTGTCTCCCAGTTCCTCCATCACGTTTCAGAAGGAAGTACTGGATTGTTCCCCTCCTCTCCAGTGTCTTGCTCTGTCAAGAGCAGCTACTCTTCCCTGCCAAGGTACCTTCATTGCTCTCACCCACCCCCCCCGCCCAGATACCTCACTGTGCTGACTAACTAAATGCCAGGATGGACAAAAGAATACCTTTTCCTTCTGCTAATGGTCAGCTATTTTTTGTCTTGTTTTATTGGGAACAGCCCCAGCTTTTGACTTTTCTGGCTGACACCCTGAGTCTGTGTCTGTACTTAGTTCTGACTGACTCCAGCCTCTGAAGGTAAGGCACAGCTATTACTCAGAACTCTCTTGGCGCAAGCCCAACGTGGCTCATGAATTCATCCAGGTTTTGCTGGATGAGCCAAGCAGGTGGGAACAGCAATGGGCAGAGGGGCAGGGAGGGAAGGCAACCACCTCTGCCATGGAGCTTGTTCTTGTAAGCAATGATCATAGAATGGTTACAGTTGGAAAAAACATCTAAGACCATCAAGTGATCAGCAGCAGCACCACCCATGTTCATCACTAAACCATGTGCTCAAGTGCCATTTCCACAGGTTTTTGAGCAATTCCAGGGATGGTGACTCCAACACTGCCCTGGGCAACCTGTTAATGATGATTCAGTCCTCTGAGCAAAGACATTTCTAAATAGCTCTTTCACAAACACATGCCCCAAAACCCTTAGCCCTTGTAGACATCCTTAACACCTGAGTGAATGCACCCCCGTCAACAGCGCCACGCCCCCTCCCCTATGGGACACACTCCCAGACACCCAGGGCCCAAAGACAAACATGCACAGAAGCAGAAATATAGAGCTGCCACATTCAACAAAACTGTTCCTCAATAACTTGGAAGAGAGGTGTTGACAGCACAGGATAAAATATGGGGATGGGATCAGGGAGGATCCTGCAGTTGCAGCAGGAACAGGGGAGATGCCTTGACTGCCATGTGTCTCTGCACTCCAGACAACCTGAGGCCACAATCCAGCAGGCCACCACGGCCAAGAGTACCAATGGTCCTGCCAACTGGCAAGCAAGATGATTTATTAAAGTATGAACATCCCTCCAGTCACTATTTACTCATATGCTGGAGTTCCTAATGTTGAAAACCTGCACCTGCAAGTCACTAGTGCCCATTGTGGAACAGCTCTTGGACCACAGCAGGGTGACACCTCACAACCATAGAATTCATGATGGCCCCAGAGCAGCAGTGTGGCACAAAGCCCACACGTTGCCCATGAGTTCTACCACAGCACAGACACCCATGGGGACACCTACAGCACCACCTCAGCAGGGTTCAGGTGTGGGTTACAGAGGATCTCATACACAACAGCTGCACAAAACAGGGATATTGCTGCTTACCCAGGAACTTTCATCTGAAGACACCTAAGCTTCTCACAAGAGCCAGGCAGGCAGAGGACACTTGTGCACGGGTCTTACTCTGTTACTTACTCAGTGACAGGAGCCAGCTGCAATTAATTTATATGCCTAAATCACTTTTGATATGTGCACGAAGCTGTGTCAGGGGAGGTTAGAGCAAAGGGAATGGTTCTTCACCCAGAGGATGGTCAGACACTGCAACAGGCTCCCCAGGTCAGTGGTCATGGCCCCAAATCTGCCAGAGCTCAGGGACAACACTCTCAGGGACACAGTGGGATTGTTGGCATGCCCTGTGCAGGGCCAGGAGTTGGATTTGATGATCCCTGTGGGTCTCTTCCAGCTCGGGATATTCCGTGATTCTATGAAAATATTTCAGGTCATTTGAATGTAAAGAGATCATAGTCCTCAGAAACATTTATGAAAAGAAGTTTTTTCTCATCAACATCCCATGGTCAAAGGGGTCTGAGCAGGATTTACCCATTACTAAAAATCTTGCTGAATGTAGGAAAGTTCACAGAGGTTTTGAGCAAGATTTTCCCCCTTTCAAGTGACTGCCTGTGTACACCACTTCAGAGGGAATGAACAAGCATGAAATTCAATTATACAGGCACCCACTTAAACACTTGAACCAGAACTTCTTCCCTTAATCTTTATGTTGAGGACAGGCTAAGACTGTGAAACCATTCTCGGCATGACAGCACTTTATTTCATCTGCAGTCTTGGTAAGATACACAATTCACTTAACTGAAGAGCAGGGATTTTGAGCTGTGTGCTCCTGACTCTTTCTGTAACACAGCCTAGCAGTGCTGCCCATCATGTCAGATCCCTTTCTAAGGGTGATAGCTGGTGATAGCAAATAGCCACGGGCTAGTGAGACAGAAGTTCTTACAGGGCTCCTACAAATGCCAACTCATCTGGTGATCCTGCAAACAGGAGCAGCGGGGTGGTCTGGAGAAAAGGCAAAGCCCTGAGCAGCCCATGTCCTGTGGCTGGGCATGAGGTGGGCAGTGTATCTGTGTTCTGTATCTTCCTATATCCATAAGAAGTTTTTCTTCTATCCTGTTAAGTTAACAGGCATCTTGGGGCTACAGTAAACCATTGTTCACCTGACTAGAAACTTGTTCTCTTCTAGACTAGAGTGTCATTTCAGCAAAAGAGCTGTGTCAGCCTGGATTCATCAGAGGCACCAGTTCATTGCCAAAAATCCACCATTCTGTGGCATCCAAGGAAGTGGCTGAGTGTCCCTGGCAGCTCCAGCAGATATGAGTGGAATGAACATAGAAATAGACTTTTATAGAATCGTGGAATGGTTTGGGTTAGAAGGGACCTCAAAGACCATCTCATTCCACCCCTCTGACAGGGACAGCCACTCTTCCACCAGATCAGGTTGCTCCAAGCCCCATCCAACCCATCCAAGCCCCATCCAGACTTCCAGGGATGGGGCAGCCACAGCTTCTCTGGGTGACCTGTGCCAGGGCCTCCCCATCCTAACAGGAAACAATTTCTTCCCAATATCCAACCTAAACCTACTCTCTCAGTTTGTCCTATTATTCCAGGATCTTGCAAACAGCCTCTCAGTTTCTCAGTTTTTGCAAGATTGCAAGTGTAAACCACTGTGCTGTGATAAGCTGGAAACTACAAAAACCTTAAAGATGACAGATGCGTTTGAAGCTGCTCAAAATGAATTTCCTGATATGATTTAGCAGGTCACAGAACTCATGGGAATGAAGCACCCCCAAAACAATGTTTTATCCTTCAGGCTGCTCTAAGCAGCAATGCACAGAGCTCTAATTTGATTAAAATAACAGTCTTTTCCTTTCACATCTGTCTCAGATTGCAAATCAATCGAGCAGGTCCTAACGTCTGTGCCAGCACATGGGAGGGGAAATGACACCACAGCTAGGCTGCCCTTTGGATGAATTCCTGCCAGGGAAGAGGACGCCCCACAGTCCATGTTGGATGGATTACATCCTGGTCTCATCTAAATCTATGAGATCTAAATCCACATCAGTGAGTGGCACAAAACAGGAATAAGACTGGTATAAGAAAACAGATGAATTCACTGTGTTACAGTGTTTAGAAACCAGAGTAGTCTTACTTTGGAAGTCTTTTGCCCTCTGTAACCCTCTTCAAAACCTCTTTGATGCTGGATTTCAACCATTTCCTCCTGAAAGTACTCCTTGAACAATGTCTGGAAGCTCCTCACAGGGTAATTCAGCCCTGACTCCTTGAGTGCATCAGTAAATCAGACATGTCATAACCATCCTAAGTACTGCTGGCCATGGGCACCCACCACGTCAGCTGGGAGACCCCAGGAACACAGTCACTTAGAGAAGTGATCTGGCTTGTCTTGCATGCAACAGTGTCCTGATGGAGATTCAGCAGCTGCTGGAGCTTCTTAAGTAGAGATCTGGTGAGCAGAGTACAGTCTGAGGGCAGTCAAAGCCCTCAGAGGAGGGAGTAAAACTGGGGATTACAGAGGGATGCTGAAGTAGAGAAAGATTCCCAAGAGAGGAACATTTCTCCAGTGCTGCTCTGCTGAGGTGCTTCTTATAGTCACAGAATCACAGACTGCTTTGGGTTGGAAAGGACCTCAAAGTCCATCTCCTTCCACTCCCTGCCATGGGCAGGGACACCTTCCACTATCCCAGGTGGCTCCAACCTGGCCTTGGACACTTCCAGGGATGGGGCAGCCACAGCTTCTCTGCCCAACCTGGGCCAGGGCCTGCCCACCCTCACAGCCAAGAATTTCTTCTTAATATCCCATCTAACCCTGTGCTCTGGCAGTGGGAAGCCATTCCTCCTTGTCCTGTCCCTCTATCCCTTGTCCCCAGTCCCTCTCCAGCTCTCCTGGAGCCCCTTTAGGCTCTGGAAGGGGTTCTAAGGTCTCCCTGGAGGCTTCTCTTCTCCAGGTGAGCATTCCCAGCTCTCCCAGCCTGGCTCCAGGGCAGAGGGGCTCCAGCTCTCAGAGCATCTCCATGTCCTCCTCTGGACTCTCTCCAGCAGCTCCATGTCCTTCCTGTGCTGTTCCCCAGGCTTGGAGCATGTCTGCACGTGGGGTCTCACCTGAAGGGGCAGAGGGGCAGAATCCCCCCCTCCCCTGCTTCTGGGTTGAGCCCAGGACAAGGGGGATTTCTGGCTACCAGAGCACATGGCTGGGGTGTGTTGAGCTTCTCATCCACCAGTAGCCCCACGTCCTTCTCCCCAAGAAGGTTCTTCATCCATTCTCTGCCCTGCCTGTGCTTGTGCTTTGAACTGACCCTACCCAGATCCTGGACCTTGCATTTGGCCTTGCTGAACTTCCTGGAGTTCTCCCAGTCCCACCTCTCCAGTCTGTCAAGATCTCTCTGGGTGCCACTTCCTTTCCCTCCAGAGTATCAACCACTCCACCCAGCTTGTTGTCATCCCCAAACTTGCTGACTGAATCCCACTCAGTCCCAGACTTCTTCCCAAGGCCTGTCCCAGTCCTTGCCCATTGCACACCAGCTCAGCTGATTCACCAGCAGCCTGTCCATGGGGTCAGGTTTTACCTACTACTGGGATTCTCCTCAGCTGTGCTGCAATGCTTATTTACTCTTATAAAAGACTGAAAAGCACATGTTTGTTGCTGTCCTGGCTGAGGATGAACAGCCCCATGACCCTGAAGTTTTGCTGAGACCCACACATCTGGATAAGCCCATGAGAAGATCAAGATACTGTCAAATCTGGTTTCTGCAGGGGAGAATTACAGCAGAAACAGAGTTTCCTGCACAGAACTGGCTGTTCCTGTAAGGAGACAGTACAACTGACCTTATATTGAGCCCAGCAGCCCCTCGGTGAAGGTCCAGTAAAAGAAATATCTCCTGGGCAGAACTTTTTAAGATGTTTTCCTAACATAAAGTATTCAGAGCTGTGTTTGCAGAGACCGAAGAATTTAGTCACTCCAGCTTTCTGACCATGGCTTTGAAACACCAGGATTTTTTAGAAAGGGCAATAAATGTGTTTCCTCTGTTTGCATTAAACACTGTGCAGATTTCTGTCATGAGGAATGAAAACAGGAGTTGGGTCAGCAAATGATAGTGAGCCTCCATGTGCCTTTCAGGGGGTCAATGCCAGATCACAGAGCCCAGGGCCGTGCCAAGAATCCGAGGGAGGTTTCCTGGAGCGGCTCAGAGCACGAACAACCTCGACATACCGGTCCCAGAGCCCTGAACAAGTCCCCAACCTGGGAGCTGCTGCTCATTTGCAAATGCCTGCAGCTCCTCTGGGCACTGGAGAGATCTGTCACACAGCACTAATCCCTGACTGGGCAGATATTTTGTCCCTTACTGGAGGGAGGTGTTTTTGCCAAGGCAGAAATTTCAGTGAAAAAAACCCCAACAAACAAACACCTCATCTTTCTTCCCTTGAACTCTTGAGAGGATTTTCATGGAAGAAAACCAGGAGAACCCTTTTGAAGTAAACATTTCTCAGTTATTAAAAGCAAATAAATAAACAACCCTTGTCGCATTCCCATGCAAACAGGAACACTTTATTATAAAGATGAAAACACTATGTTTTTATGAGAGAAAAAATTAATTCCAGACAACCTCCACATAGCCCTAGAGGCTTTTGGCCTTGACTGGATGTGCCTCCCTCCTCCAGCACTGAAAGCTCTTTGCCACCATGTCCTGTGGACACACGTGGGGCTCAGAGGTGGCCAGGAATTCACTCTGGGCACAGGATTCATGAAGACCAGGGACTCTGTTTGCAAAGCAGTGCAAGTGTGACATGGGTGTGTGGTAACCTGGATCCCCAGGTCCTGCCTGCTGCTCCCTGGGCACTGCCTTTGTTCAGAAGGAGAAATGTCCTCCCGGCCATCAGATGGGACGTCACTCTGGATCAGGTACTGCTTGTGTCCCAGTGGGAAAAGGGGAGACCAATGGCCATGACTTTGGTAGCAGAGATTGGTCATTTCTGGCTGACTTGTGGTGCTGGTCTGTGTCCCAAACTTTTTGGGATCCAGAATGTGAAGTATCCTTATCTAGCTTTATGTGGGAATGGGGATAAGAGCCATCATATTGGGAGACCTAAACTCCTCTCCAGGGAGAGAATGACTATTTCCTTTGCTGGGAGGACCTGTCCCACAGAGGACACCCTCCACCCACCAGGTGACACTGCCTCTCTGCTCAGCCTGGGAGGCACATCTGGAGTCTGTGTCCAGCTCTGGGCTCCTCAGGGCAGGAGGGACAGGGAGCTCCTGGAAGATGAGTCTCCTACGAAGATGCCCAAGGGATGGAGCATCTCTGTGCCCAGGACAGGCTGAGGGAGCTGGGGCTGTTGAGGCTCCAGAGCAGCCCCTGAGAGGGGCCCCCAGCCCTGTGTGTCCGGGGGTGCAGGGAGGGGGCAGAGGATGGAGCAGGCTCTGCTCGGGGGGCCCAGCAATGGCCCAGCAACTGATGCCCAGGAAGTTCCACCTGCACAGGAGGAAGAACTTGTTGGCTGGGCAGTGACCCAGCACTGAGCAGAGAGCAGAGAGGGGGGAGTCTCCTCACTGGGGGTATTCCAGACCCATGTGGACACAGTCCTGTGCCACGTGCTCTGGGGTGACCTGCTGGAGCAAGGAGGTTGGACCAGGTAACCTACTGTGATCCCTTCCAATCTGAACCATGCTTCTCTCCTCCAGATGAAGACCCCATTGTCCTGGTACAGTGCCTGGCTGGAGGGGACAGGGCAGACTGGTGTCAGCCTTTTCTAGAGCTGTGCAGGGCAGTAAGGTGGGTTCAGCAACCTTCCTACCTTGCAGGAGAGGTGCTGTTCCCAAGAGGGAAGCAAGGTAATGACATGCACAGATGGGATTTTGCCAGTTTCTGTTCCTCCCCTGACTGTTCCATCTCTGAAGATTCCAAGGCACTTTCACCTTGTATTGGGCCATTTGGGTGACTTGAGAACACTGACCTCTTCTACCTCCCTTTGCTTTACCCCTGGAGAGCAACACAAGATCATTGCTTGTCCTGCAGAGAAATTCCAGCCAAGCTTGTTACTCATTTTGGTGTTTAACATTCCCGTAGATTATCCAGCTCTGCCTGAGAAAAATGTGCTTGGAAGCAGTGGAGTATTGTGTCTGAGGGGAGCAGTGGCTGCCCCCGGGGAGCTCTCCTCCTGCAGACCTTTCCTGCCAAGTCTCAGTTCTGACTCCATCCTTCCTGCCAACTCCCAAAGCCCGGGAGGCCCCATCTCTGCAGGAGCCTGAGATGGGCATCTCCCCAAGCTCCTGGTCCTCACAGTGCTTTGGAGCAGGAGATGATCCCACTCCCACTGCAGGGGCACAGGGTGGCTGGCCCTGCCACCTTGGCCTGTCAGTGGGGGATCTGGAGGGTGTTATTTGGGCTTTGGCTGCATTTTGCCTTCAAATTTTTGTCATCTTACAGCTGCGATTCAGGAGTCCGATAGTCACCAGGGCTTGCCAAGGCTCCGGGCTGTGCTCCAGGGTGAGGAGGACATGCAAGTCAACCTCTCCTAGTGCGACCAAGGGCCTAATCCTGCTGATATCAATAAATGTGGTGTTTGTGGGGGTAGATTACTCTGTGGTGAGGTGTGGGCTCAAGCAGCAATAGCCCCCCAGCAGCAGCCCCACGCTGCTTCTCTGGACCTCCACCACCACATTCAGTGCCATGGTGATGCCCAAACCTGGCCTGCAAAACACCTTGAATCAGGCACAGTATGGGCACTTCTCCCTTCCCCTGGGAGTGCCTCCTCACCATCCAAGCCATGGTGTGTTCTGTGTGTTTCCCTCTACTCGTGGAAGAAGACAGGAAAAGCTACTGTGCTGATTTCTCTTTTCCAGCTTGGAATTCAGAAGTATTACAAAAAAATGTGGATAACAAGTTTTGTGATTAACGCAGGTAATGTTGGTAATTCTCTGCTTTAAACCCTTCTTGGCTCTGAGTTTGCCAAACCCCAAGTCTGACTGCCAGGATGTCTGATTCCACTCAAAGATTTTGCAAGGACTCAGATTACACAGGTCAGGAATTCCTTGAAACAGGCTTTGGGAAAAATATTTTGCTTTATCCATGATGAAAAGCTCCTCAAAGCCACCATTCAGAAGTTCAAACTGCTTCATTTTGGAGCAAGAGCTCACAACCAGTTATATTTGGGAAACTTCAGCTACATTTGATCAAATTGTATGTCTCCAAAAATCTGGGTTTACACATCACATCCCACGGAGAAATAACATCTGTTCATGTAATCCCATGTTCATGTAATCAGAGTGCAGGCAAATGCCCAGGCAATCAGAAATGTTTGGGAATTCATCCACAAAATTTGAGTAAAACATTTTGGCTTTGGAAAATGCAGATGTGTCAAAATTTAAACTTACAAGAATGTACTGATTTGGGGGGGTTTTGTTGTTATTTTGTTTGTTAAAAAGTGAGAAGGGTATAAATTTGAAGATGTTGAAAGAACTCTCATGTTTATACATCTGTGCAAAACCTTCCCAGGTTTTCTTTTCATGATGACACATTGTTTAAAGTTTTAAATTGCTGCATTTTAGTTCTTTCTAAATTAAAAGAAAAATAATAATAGTAAAAAGACCAAAACTCATGTGAAACAGTTCAAATTTTCTGAAATATAAAGCTGTTCAGACTTATTTTTTGAAATGCACACCTATGAGAAAAAAAAATTTATTTGGAACACGGAGGAATTTTGTAAATGTCAGAAGAAATCACATACTGTAAGACACCTCCCAGCTCATTGTCTGTCCAACAGACCTGGATGGTCCTTTTTGGTGCTTTGAGTGAAAGCCCTGGGTGAGTGTTGTGGCACCCAAATCCCACCCTTCATCCCGTGGCCTCTTTGCTCACTTGCCCTTCACTGTTCCCACACCAGGTCTTGTGATAAAGTTGGGAGCACAGGACTGGTGCTGTTGGTGTCCCTGTCTTGCTTCCACACAAAGACACAGGATCCTCTTGGGATGTCCTGGTTCTGCTGCTCTGGACATGACCAACAGTGCAGATACCCAGTGCAGTGGCTGGGACACCACAAACTGCACCTGCTGGGTCTGAGCTCTGAGAGGAATCTCCTTCCAGCTGGAGCCATGAATGAGGCTGCCTGGAGCAGGGGGACCTCAACTCAGAGTGACAGCAACAGTGGAGAGGGGTAAGAAGGGCCAAGCAGAAGAAGGATGTGCTGGGATTTGGGATCACACAGTCCCAGGACACATGAATCTGGCTCACCCACAGGTTTACAGTTCTTTGGGATATTGGTGGGGTCTCTATCAACCTCCATCACATCCCCTGCCCCTCCAGACAGGTCCTTACAGCACAGGGAGGAATGTTCTGGGGTGGCACAGCATGAAGCTCTGGAAAGGTTTGTCTGAATGCCCTCTCAGACTGGTTTGACATGGGTCAAGATGGTGGTTTGGGGCCAGCAGGCCCCAGCAGCTCTGTAACAGTGCAGCTCTCTAAACAGTGCAGAGCCCCATTGTGTCAGGGGGTTCTCCCCAGGGACACTTCAGCAGGGGCAGCCTGGAGCCCATTCTTGGGATGCATCCACTGTGCTCAGGTCTCTGAGCTGCTGACAGCAGCAACAAGGGGAGAACTCACAGACTGGAGGAGCTGGCTGCCTTCCCCAAGCCACCCTGTGCCACCATTGTGCCAGTTCAGGAATTTCCAAACAAACCCACATCTCCTCAACCAAACCAGAGGCCAAGAGCATTCCCTGGTCTGTGACAGGGTGTCACTGCTGCACCACAATTCTCACAGGTTACAAAGGCAAGAGGAACACGTGACATCTCTCTGATTTCAAACCTGCAATGGTGGCCCAAGATGTCCTATGGACGTGTAGAGGGCAGGATTTGCAAGAGAGGGGAGCATAGGATGGCCTTAGGGCTTGTCACCAGGAGCTGCACACTCTACCTTGGGCAGCTGCCACAGCCTGGGACTTGCTCTGCTCAGCATTCCACGGGATGGGCCCAGATTTCCAGTGACATCCAAGAAGGACATATGCCCCTGTTACTGTTAACCTCAACCAACTCCTCCAGGCAGCTCCTGCCTTTCTGGAAAGCTCTTTACAGCCCCAAGGCTGGCTGTGAGGACACCACAGCCCACCCCTCTTCCCGAGGTGGATAGAAGATGGGACACTGCTGCTCTCTGCCACAGTCTCCAGGCACCCTGCAGAAATGCCATTGACAGCCCAGGGCAGGCAACCAGGACTCCTTCCTAGGACAAGCAGAAGATCCAGAAATGAGGCCATTTGATGTCTGACTGCACAGGCTGGGCTTGTTACTCCAGCCATGGCTTGCAGGTCTCCATCCAGGCAGAAAGCATCTGCCTTTGCTCACCCAGCCCACTCCTACTGACCCAACAACACTGGACCAGTGCTGAAGGACAACACAGGCATAACACAAGCATCACACAGGTGTGTATTTGAGCCAGAGAAGAGACTTGAGGAGTTTCATCCTTTGGTTTCCACCAAGCTGTCAGCTCTGACACACACCTGAGATGGTCACTGCTTGCAGCTGTTCCTGTGTGAGCAATTCTTGCATCCCTGCTGGTGTTGTTGGTGTTGCTTCTCCCCCAAAGCTCTTCTGAGCTCTCCCTTCCCCTTATCAGCCAGCAGTCACATATTTTATTCACTCTCTTATCACACTGGATTCCTGCTACTCTTTTGGGGGTGCATCTTCCTGCTCCATCCCACATGGCCCATCACATTTGAGATCACTCTATTCAGTGCCCCAAAGACACTTCATTAGTTTTGCTGGATCTTTCCATCGGCCTCTGTTTTACATCATGCCTCTGCTGGCAAGAGCAACTGTTTGATTAATTTTCTGCACTACATCCACCACAGCAAGTTCCCATCCACACCTCCATCACAAACAGCAGGAGCTCCAGAACACCTGTGGATCACAATGGCTCTATCCTCACTCCTAAAGTAAAACCAGCCAAGGCCTGTTCCCCAAATGGCAGGGCCTAAAATCTCTAGGAATAATGTTTGCACTCTCTTCTTTCCTGAAGAGGCTCCCTCTCTTCAAACTGGGCAGGGTGCCTGGGCTGGGACAGGCACTGCACTACACCTGGGCCCTGGCAAACTCTGCCCAGATGTGCTGACTGTCCAAGGCCATGCTCTGGTCCCTGATTGCCTGGACACAGCCAGCATGTCCCAGACACTGCCATGACTGTACAGACACTGGACAGTGAAAAAAAGGTCTCCAGGTGCTGTTGTTGCTTTCCATCCCACCTGCAGGAAGTGCTTATTCACTCCCAAAGGGATGAGACTTTAACAGGAGTTGAAAAATGTCCAATAATGGAGAGAGCACTGCACCAGCCTGGGGCATTCCAGAGAGGGAAGCAGGAGCTCAGCAAAGCTCCAAGCCTGAACCTTCAGGAAACAGCCCTGTCCACAAGCTTAGCAGCAAACCCTGGCTGCCTTGTTCCCATCCTGGCCCAAATTCTCACAGCGTGGGTGGGTGGGAAGCTCCCTGAATTGCTTCCCCACTTGCTGAAATGGGCTGAAATTCAGAGCTGATCACATTTTCCCCTGTGCCTGTCAGAGCCCAAACGGGAAGCCCAGTAACCAACACATAAAGCTACTACTGATAGCTGCACACTTGTTCCAGGCAAAAGATCAGGAGATGTGTGTCATGAAAAAGCAGAGATGTCTTCCAGATGTTTTTGTGTGTTGGGTCTGCACAGATGTTTTCGATGTCTGCCCATAAATGTAAGAAATGTAAAACATTTGTGTCCCACAGATGTAGAGATTAAATTATGCAAGAGATGTGATAAATCTCTGGGTAATGCGAGAAGACCATGAACTATTCACATTCATTGTTTTTAGGAAAATCAGCCCCATTTTCCAGAATGCGGCTGTGAAGGAGAATTTTGTTATTAAATGTGACTAAACATTACAAAGGATGTTGAAAAGCAGCGCACATGGAGCTGTATGGAACTGTGTATTGCAAACAGGCTCCAGCATTGGGCTGACAGTGAGCACAGAGGTGAGGGCTGGTGCACCTCAGGTGGGACAGGGGGGGAGATGGTGTCAGAGCAGACTCAGGCCCTGCTCCAGGCAGAGCTGGAAGTGACTCCAGTGCCCAACACTGACAGGGCAGAAACAAGTACAAAGATGCTGTTATTGGTACTTTCTCAGGATACCACGTGACAGTCAAACACTTTATACCAAAGCACAGCTGAACTTGGTGTTACCTGAAGCAAACACTGCATTTCCAAACCATTCCCTGTCCCAGGGACACACCTGTTCAGCACAGCACGTCCCAAGCACGGGGGGAGCCGAGGGTTGGAGCATCCCACTCCAAAATCCTGTGGTACCTGTCTGAGCCCAACCCCACACACATCCTTGCCCACTCCTCGCCCAGCACACTCCCCACCAGCCTCACTGCACACCCAACACATCCCTGCCAGGAACAAGTGACATAACCCTGAGCAGCTTGTGCCCCACAGCTCTCCCCCCTTTCCAGCAGAGAAGTATGAGTTTTATGTCTATCTTTGCCAGGCATGTTGGGAGAAGCTGTGCCCAGATTTCACAGCTTCCACGGTATGGTCTTTGCCAGGGAAATTTATTGCTCTTCTCCCTGCATGGCAGACACAAGGCAAAGACAGGTCCCTATTTTGGGGGATTGAAATCCAGCCTAGTTCTGTCCCAGCCTGACCTGTGCTGACCCCAGTGCTGTGCCTGGCCTAGGAAGCTGTGAGGGCACCTCCAAGGGCTGAGGATGCACCTCAGCCACACAAGTGGCAGCAGGTAAACAGACAGCCCTCCCCTGCCCTCCCACCTCTCCCTGTCCGGTCCTCCATCACCCTTGGGGGGCTCTGGAACCATATGCAGCAGGTGGTGGTGTGTTGTCACACAAGGGGACACCACCTGATGCCCAGCCAAATCAGGCTCCTGGCCCTGCTTCCAGCCTTCATCAGCTCCATGAGGGAGGTTCCCATGGTCTCCAAGGCACCACTGATGCTGGGTAGGAATGGGAAGTGCTGGTAATAGATCCTGAGATTCCCTCCAGCTCTAGCAAGTCTGTTATCTCACAGTGAGCTCAGAGATGTTATTACTGTCTACATCTCTTTTAATTTCACCAGTGTGGAGAAGAGAGAGAAGAGCAGAGCAAACAGTCCCAAACCCTCGGTCCATTCCTGAGCATGGAGGGAAATCACAGAATCTCAAAATGCTCTTAGTTAGAAGGGGCCCACAAGGATCATGGAGTCCACCTCCTGGCCCTGCACAGGCCTATCCCCAAGAGTCCCCCCTGTCCCCAGAGGATCATCCCAACCCTCCTGCAGCTCTGGCAGCCTTGGGGCTGTGCCCACTGCCCTGGGGAGCCTGGGCAGTGCCCAACCCCCCTCTGGGCAAAGAAGAGCCTTGGCCTGAGATCCCCCCTGACCCTGCCCTGACACAACTCCAGCCCATTCCCTGGGCTCCTGGCCCTGGTCCCCACAGAGCAGAGCTCAGGCCCTGCCCCTCCTCTGCCCCTGCCCAGCAAGTTGTCCCTGCAAGGAGGTCTCCCCTCAGTCTCCTCTCCTCCAGCTGAACACACCCAGTGCCCTCAGCTGCTCCTCACACCCTTCCCCTCCAGGCCCTTCCCCACCTTCACTCCCTCCCTTGGACTCTCTCCAGTGGCTCAATATCTTTCCCATGTTGTGGTGCCCAAAGTGCCCCAATATTGGAGGTTCAGCCTCCCCAGGTCAGAGCAGAGCAGGACAATCCCCTCCCTGGCCCAGGGATGCTGTTCCTGCTGCCCCCAGGACATTGATGTCCCTCCTGGCTCCAGGGCACTGCTGCCTGTGGCCAACTGGCCCTGGCCCAGGACCCCCAGGGCCCTTTCCTGGCACTGCTTTCCAGCACCTCATTCCCAGTGTGTCTGTACATCCAGGGTTGCCCCATCCCAGGGGCAGGATCCTGCACTTCCCCTTGTTGAACTTCCTGTGGTTGTTGATTCCCAGTGCTTGGATTTGTTGAGGTATCTCTGTAGGGTCTCCCTTCCTCCCTCTCTCCTGTCACTAGGAAGACCTCAGTGTTTCCCAATGCCAGTGTACTAAATTCTTGCTTGCATCAAGGAGACATGGCATTTTCTTGGGAATCCTCTCTGCTAAGAATATCCTCTATTTACATAATCACCCATGTGGGGGTGGATGGGAAACAGGGCAGTGAACTGAATGTCCTTGGAAGATGTGTGTGTTGGTTACCATAGAGCTGGGTGGCTGCTGAGTCTCTGTTTGCACTGATCACGTGTGGTTACAGCATTAGTGTCTGTCCCCAGTGCTGCCCTGACACCTGCCACCTCTCAGGACTCAGTGCCTCCCCTTGCACCCTGCCAGAAGAGCATGGGGCAGGTGTGAGGGGTGCATGTGTTCCTGTGTGTTGTTGTGCATGTGGGGGTCTCTGTGATTTCCTTGGTCTCTTGAAATCACCAACACACAGAATCACAGAATTATTAAGGAAAAGACCTCCAAGACCATCCAGTCCCACCTGTGTCCGATCCCCTTCTCATCCCCCAGCCCAGAGCATTGAGTGCCATGGCCAGTCCTTCCTTGGACATCTCCAGGGACGAGGACTCTGAACATCCCTGGGCAGCCCCTTTCAAGGCCTGACAACCCTTTCTGGGGAGAAATTCTTCCTGATATCTAACCTGAACCTCCCCTGGCACAGCTTGAAGCCATTTCCTCTTGTCCTGTCCCTTGTTGCCTGGGAACAGAGCCCGACCCCCCCCACCAGCCCAGCTCTCCTCTCCTATCAGGGTGTTGGAGAGAGCCAGAAGGTCCCTCCTGAGCCTCCTTTTCTCCAGGCTGAGCCCTCCCAGCTCCCTCAGCCACCACTATAGAACTGACTGACTCTTTAGACACTTTCCCATCTCCGTTGCACTTCCTTGGAGGTATTCCAACATTTTAATGCCTTTCTTGTAGTAAGGGGCCCAGAACTGGACACAGGCCTTGAGGTGTGACCCCACCAGTGCACACATTTTATGTCCAACACACACATATCTGTGTGTCCAAACAATGCCAGCACTAGTGCCATGTGTCAGAGCAGTGCCAGGAAGGGTCATTTGCCCCACAAGAAGTTGAGCAGGTGTCATCTCAGGTACCTTCCCCTCCTTGGGGGACTTGGCAATGTCAGGTTTATGGTTGGAATTGATGATCTTAAGGGTGTTTTCCAACCTAAATGGTTCTGTGAATCCTCTCTGTTGCCTGGTCTCTCAGCAGGTCAGTGGCAACATGAGCAACATGATGGCAAAGAGGTGGTAGGGGAGTTCCTGCAGAGAGGGCCTCATCTCCTCTGAAGGTCATGGAAGGTAAGATGGATCCATCTGGGGATTAATTCTTCCTACATCAATCTTTGAGGGAAGATCCTAGGACAAGCTCCCAACTTCTGCTTATGAGCTCCCAGCAAGTGACTGGCTTTCTGTTTTGGCCTCCCAGATGTGTTGCTGGGGAGGGAAGGTGGCTCCTGTGCATCTAACAGAGAACAGGCTGGTGATCCAAGCTCAGAGGAGCTCCTGTTTGCTCCGAACAAAAGGTCAGGAAAAACCTTGGCAAGATGAGGTTTTCCAGCTCCTCTGCAGAGATCTGGAGCATGGCCCTGACTACACTCAGGTAAATGTATCTTGCACTAGCTTGTTTCTGTCTCATGGCCATGGCTGTCTTTGAGATGTTTAAAGAGCAAAGCTGAAGGAGAAGATAGAAATTAATTCTCCTCAGGCTGAGAGTAAGGAAGGTGAGGACAGCTTGGAGTAGAAGAGAACACCCAACAGCTCTACTGTGTCAGCCCTATATCCCCTGTGCCAGCATGTCATCTCCTTTGCTGGTCAGTTATGTCTGTTGAATCTCTCCTGTGGTCCCTGTTTATTCAGTTCCCAGCCCTTGGATCTGGTAAGCAAGAGGTTATCACTAGGCCCCTGTGTTTAACAACCTCAAATGATTTTTCTTCATGAATATAATTGCTTTTTTGAGGTCAGTTATAGTTTTTCCCTTACACCATCCCATGGAAATGAGTTTCATGATGAATTATGAGTTGTGTGAAAAGTATTTCTTTTTGTTTTAAATCTGCTACCTGACAATTTCATGGAGTGTCTCCTCATTCCCGAACAGAAAGAAACAGAGACTGATCATCCCCAGCCACTCACAGACTGTTCCAGGCTGTCCTGCACCACCCCATCACCCTGCTCAGATGTCTCCTGTTGAAGTAAAAAAGCCCTTATGTATTTAATGGTTCCTGTCGGTACCATTAGGTGCCTGTGCTCACCCTGGTTTGCCCTTTTCTGGTTTTCTGACCTCTCCTAAGGATGAGGAGACAGGAATGGATACTCTAGCCAGCTCGGGCTTGTGGGGATGTTGCGGACTTGCCACAGCAGAACTGCATTTTATGGTTTGTTCCCAGTTCCTCTTCTAATCATTCCCAAAATCTGATTCCCTTCTTGCCCCCTGCAGAGCCGAAATTTTCCATGATCTCTCCCAAGAACCCTGGATTTCTTTCCCCATCAGTAATCCCTAATTCAGAGCCCAGTGCTCAGTTAGCAGGGAGTCCAACCACTGCATTTTTTTCATTCTGTTCCAGTTTGGGCTCAGCTGGGACCAAAGGTATTCTAGTTGCAGGCCAGGCTCATGGCATTTCATTACCTGTTTGCATGCAAAACCAGCCTGGGGTCACACGAGATGCCAACAGCACAAGGAGGGGCACAAGCCCTGCCACTTGCCTCCCTTCTCCTTGGAACCTCTCCAGTCCCAGCAGAGCTTTCCCTGCGTGCTTTAAAGGAGCTGCTGTGCTGTGCTGCCATGCCCTGTGCCAGCACTGTGCCAGTGGAGGCACCCCAGGTTTTGCTGGGAACAGCACTCAGGTCCTTCACTGTGGGAAAGGGGAATCAGACAGTGCCTGTTTGTCCCACACTGGCTAAAGAATAGAGCCAGACACACCGAGGCAGGTGTAGGAAGGTCCCACCCTTGGCAGAGCCCACAGAGGTGTCACAGCTGGTGCTGGAGGGGTGACTTTAAGATGAGGAGGTGCCCAGGGATGGAGAAGGGTGAGATCTCCCTCCCTGGGGATGGCAGTGCCTGTGCTGAGTGGGATCACACTGGAGAATGTTTGGTTTCAGGCCAACCATCTCCCCAAATGGTTGGTGCTCAGGAGCACCTCGAGGTATGAGGAATAGTCCTTGATTCTACTGTTTCCTTGGCTGTGGGAGGGAGGTTTGTGTGAAGGATGTGGGACACTCCTTCCTCCCTCCCACCAAGCATCAGTTCAGCTTTTAGCTCTTTCATTACAACATTCACCTTCATCTGTCTTTTCCTGCACAGATTTGAGCCAGGGTTACTTTCTGATGAGCTTCCTACTATTTATTCTTTGAGAAATGTTTTATTATTGGCTTTTATGCTTTTAGCAAGTTTTTCCTGAAAATATTTTTGGCCTCTCCTTATTATGGGTATTACATCTTGCAGACATACTTTGTAGTCCATTCTATCTTCCTTCTTTGGAAATTATTTCAATTTTGATGAATCTCTTGTTCTTCTTATAACTTCTTTCACTACTAAAGTATGGCAGATTTTTTTTTTTTCTGGGTATTTTAGCACATTCTAGATTAGTTGTATATATTTATTCTGAGCCTCTAATACTTTGTCTTTAAACAGTTTTTATGCCTTCTGTAAATATTTTACCCTTTTAGCTTTTCTTTTGAATTCCTTTTCAACCACTTTTGTATTTTTATCTTGTTCTCATTCTTAAAAATTAAACTTTGGGTTAGATTTTGTTTCTTTTTCTTTTATTTTTTCTTCTTGTCCTAAAAGTATTTGGCTCTTTGGGAGAAGTTCTCCTTGGTCATGGGCCCAGCAAGGTCCAAGCAATTGTGATTTATGAAGTCACAGAGATTCTGTGGTCCAGGAGATCCCTCACCATGAGAGAGGGAACCTGAGAGTCGCTGCAAAACTTCTCTGACAGGACCTCAGAGAACTGGCAGGAGAGGAAAAGAAACTTATGTGTCTCAGGAACTTTCCATGTTGTATCTCAAGTAAGGAGTACCCTGCTCCCAATTTTTGCAGCTGTATACTTGTGCCTGGGGGTGAGTAAATGGGACAGTGTCTAAACCCCCCAGCAGCTCCCAGGAAAGGCTGTGCACACACATGGGGGGGAGCCTTCCTGGCACACACTTCCCCTGGGAGCTGGCCTGCAGAGCTGGGAGCTGATGTGCAGCCAGGCAGGAGGCCAGACAGCGCTTGCATCCTGGTTTGCAGGGTTTCAGGAAGGCCAGCAAACAGCATCTCCCTGTCACAGGCTGTGGCCCTTCAACCTGGGAAGAACACAAGTGTCCCCGGGGAGTGCTGGCAGCCCGAGAGGCAGCCTCCCAGCCCATTCCCAGAGCCTGCTACAGCAAACCTTAGAATAGACACCACGGAGGATCCCAGAGAGACAAAACAGGCTTATCCACCCCCTCAGTCATCGCTGCTCAGTTCAGCTCTGAGAAACATCGGGCAGCCGAGTCACAGAGCAGCTCCGTGGGAATGAGCAGCAGCCTGGCAGGGGGAAGTCAGGCACTGCACTGGTGCTCTTTATCCCTTGCAATGATTGTAGGTAAGCCCAGTCACTGCCAGACCTTGGTCCAGCTGCTCAACTCTGCACAAGTCCGGTGAGGACAAGGCGAAGAATGGCTGGAGACGCACCTGGAGAGGCATTTTCTGAGGAGGATGAAGGGTAAATAAAAGTTCCTGGGCTGATGTCTGCCCAAGGACCACTGCAGTGACACGGCTTGTGCCTACACACCTGAGCCCTCTTTTCCTCAAAACACAGGGTCTCTTCTGTTCTTCCCATTGTGAAGTGTCCCTTACCTGTGGTCACCCTGAAATTCCCCAGGAGAAGAAGCTGTGTCAGAGCTGGGGCAGATGGACACACGGTGGGTGGTTGCAGCTCAGCTCCTACAGCTCAGCACCTTCCCTGCCCAGCAGACAGCCAGAGCCTGGGCAATCCTGGCAGAGACAGAAGCCCCGGTCCTCCAGCCCATCCAAACCTTGCACACACAGGGACACACTGCAAGGCTCACAGCAAAGAGCAGAATTGCCTCTCACCCCGCTGGGTACAGACTGATTAAAGCCAGGATGTCCCGCCCTCATCTTTGCTAGAAGCAGTATCACCAAGCTGGCAGCTCCTATGAGCTTTCACCAGAAAAAGAAAAAAACTTCAGGGCTTTCCAGCTCTGAATTACGGACATGAGCTTTTGGAAGAGGGCCTAGATCTCGTCCCCTTGGCATAAAGACTGGAAAGCCTCAGCTACAAGTGCTTAATCTCCCTGACACATCCCATCTGCAGAGGTGCATTTCCTACTCAGGTATCACAGAGAGCTGAGGGTGTTCACCAGGAGAAGAAAAGGCTCCAGGGAACCTTAGATCTCCTTCTAATTCCTGAAGAGGCTCCAGGAGAGCTGGAGAGGGACTTGGGACAAGGGATGGAGGCAGGGCAGGGTAGATGAGATATTGGAAAGAAATCCTTCCCTGTGAGGGTGGTGAGGCCCTGGCACAGGGTGCCCAGAGAAGCTGTGGCTGCCCCATCCCTGGAAGTGTCCAAGGCCAGGTTGGAGCAACCTGGAAGAGTGGAAGGTGTCCCTGCCCATGGCAGTATTGGAGAACAGGATGATATGAGAGTTTCAAAACACACCTTATTAAACCCAATTTCACCCTTATGAATAATAACAACAACAACAACAACAACTGTTAACAGTAGGAAGGACTGGTAACATTGTCGCAGTAGAAAATACAAGCAAACACTTCTCTGTCAGTTTGCTGCTCTGCTGCATCCTTGCAATTTTTTCTTGTCTGCAGAAGGCAAAGTTCAGTTTATGGTTTTACTGCATCATCCAAGTACTTTATATGCTTATTTTTCATAACAAAATTACATTGTCCATAAATCAGGCCACACTCACAGGGAGCTTTGACCCATTACCTTGACCTTTTGCTGTAGATCAGCTGTTCATAAACTGTGTGCCCAGATTTGATGTCCAGGATTGCATTCAGAATAAAATATTTGGGAAACACTATTTGCATCACAGCTCTTTAAGTAAGTATTTGGCTTCCTGGAAATGATGACTCATGGCTTGGATGTGCAGAAATGTACCAATAACATAACCTTCCGATCCTCTAATGCCAGACAGATCCATATAAACCCAGCTTTGTGCTGCCCAGATGGCTGGCACAGCAGGCCATATATATAGCATCACTTTAGACTCGGCCTTTTTGCAATGTGTGGGAAAGATAAAAGGGGGCAGAACCCAACACTGAGGTCAGGCAGCTCCCAGAGCCACGCTTTATCAGTTCATCTCTGATCAGCTTCTTCCTCTGCCACCCAGATGATTTAATAAGCAACAGTTTCTGGAATGAGCCCTGTGTCCTGGTACACTTTATAGGATCTTTCCAGCCTAACTGTATTAGGTATGAAGAGCTTTATGAAGGAACCTTCTCAGTGTGGGTCTAGCCCCTGGCAGGGCAGAGCAGCTGCACTGTTATTGCTCAGAAATGTATATGAAATTGTCACTGAAGAAGCCTCATTTGTTCCCTAACACAGGCAAAGGGTGAGACTTCCAAACAGACCCCTGGCAAGTGTCACCAGCCAGGAGAAGTTTGTGTCCAACTCTGCCAGCCACCAAACACGTGTGAGGCCACCTCAGAGACACCTCAGAGCCACCTCAACCCTCAGCTTAGAAGCCAGGCACAAAATACAGAATAAGCTGGAACAAACTCCACACAGGGCAAGTGAGGTCAGCTTTCTGCCACAGTCATCTTTTTCCTGCAAGAAAATGCACCTCTGTGAACCCAAAATCACAGTTTTCTATGGGAATTATTTTATCTTCCCGACCATTCTGTTTGGGATTAACCCTGCAACCACTTCAGCTGCTGCACTGCATCCTCAGCATTCCCAATCTGCCCAGTTAGCTGGGCTCCCTGCCCAGATCAATCCCCCAAGATGGGCTCAAGCCACTGAGCAGGTTGGATGAGCCTTGTGAGAGCCACGTGGCCCCTGAGAAGATGAGAGCCCTGGGCACTGGGGAGGGTGGGCACTGGATTCTGAGCTCTGAGGGGCAGAGCCAGCCAGGACAGATGCTGAGTAATGCTTTTTGATTTGAATATTTTGCTCTTCGAGAAATTGTTCCGTTTTCTCACACTAAATCGTATCAAAGAAGAGGAATAAGAGTTTCCTTCCAGGCAGCATCTTTCTGCTCAGTCCCAGCTGCCACAGGGGGGCAACGGCCTTGTGCCTCTTGTGGGAGTTTGGGGATTTTATACACTGGCTTTGACACACTTTTGGTTCTCTCTAGATACCTGCAGTCCCCAACAAGGGATGTCCAGTGCAAAAACCTGCCCCAGGCTGTGTCACTTTAAACAACCCCAGCCCAACAGGTGTAGCATATATGAGCATATATCAGGACAATGGAAATCACAGAATCACAGAATCACTGAGGTTGGAAGAGACCTCCAGAATCATCGAGTCCAAGCTGCGCCCAATTCCTCCCATTGTCTCTCAGCCCAGAGCACTGAGTACCATCTTCAGTCCTTCCTTGAACACCTCCAGGGGTGGGGACTCCAACCCCCCCTGGGCAGCCTCTTCCAATGCCTGACCACCCTTTCTGGGGAGAAATTCTTCCTGATATCCAACCTGAACTGAAACAGAAGCAGAGGACCACTAGATACCATTTTTTGGAACTCATCCAGCTGCAAAATGTGGAAAAGCTTTGCACATTATCCCCTCTACACCAAACCTCAGGTACTAAACATGCATCACCCTTGCAGCAGGTTCAGGTAGCCCAGGGATGCGCAGGGAGAGTCTGCAGAGCTCACACACCAGGATACACACCCTGCCCATTCCGAGGTCATGGTAAAGCCTCAGCTGGCTGCTGTCCCCCTTCCCTTTGCAGATGCCAGGCTTTTCCCACCCCTAGGCTGTGGAGGGCAGAGGGGTTGCTGCCATCCATGGCCCTGCCTTGTCCTCCCTGTGCTCCAGGCCATGTGTGGGGCTGGAGCTGGTGTGTGCTGCAGCTGGATTGCACAGCTGGCAAGCTGGGAAGCAGCTGCTGCCTCAGCACTTGTCAGCAAGGAGAGCTGAGCTGGGATCTCCTGTGCTCCAAGGCCCTGGAGCAGCTGCCTGCTCCAGCATTCGGAGGGCCACAGGCACCCAGGCACAGGCTGTCCGTCAGGATCGTCCCTCTGCTCCGCGGGGGGAGTCAGGGAAGTGTGAATGTGCCTGAGCTTCTGCACTGGCAGTGCCACACAAGGGTGTCACCAGGGCTCTGCCCTGCATTGCAGTGCCTCTTCCTTGGTGAGGAGGGAGGGGAGACGGATACAGACATCCCAGGTAGGGGGATTCATGCAGGGTGTTTACTGGGAACACTGAGCCCACTCGACACCCCTGATGGTCCCAGAGCATGTGCTGGCAGCTATGAACACAGACCCCATGCCCTGGCAGTGCCAGCTTGCCATGGTACAGCATTTCTAGGCAGAGCAAATTCAGCACAGCAGTGGCAGGGATTTCTCCTGGCTCCCTCCCCTTCCCCCAGCAGTCCCTGCTGAGGAGGATGAGGGTCCCTTTGCCTGCTTGGCCCAGCCTGTCCCTCCCGGTGGGCAGGGAGCCAGTGCACCATCACCTCCAGCAGGCAGTTTTACTGGCTGACACTATAAATGTTCTGTGCTCTCATGGATTTGATGCTGTTTTTATGAACTTGGAGCTCAGTGTGGCTGTTTAGTTTGAGATGAGCGAGGAATGTATTAATAGTTGGGTAAAGCGCACTCCGAGCTTCTAATCTGACCGAGCTGTTTGCTTTAGGGAAAAAACACTTCACTTTTTCCATTCATTACTATTCCTTGTTAGTGCCTCAAGCACCCGCCCCCCCTCCCCCCCAGCACACCGGAGGCTGCTTTAACCCCTCTCCCACTGCACCCCAGCCACCCACGTGGTCACGGGGAGAGGAAGCAGCATTTGGCAGAGTATCACATAGAATTTCCCCCCCATGCTATCCTGAAACCCACGGGAACAAATCCTGCCCTTCAGGGAACAGTGACAGTGCCAGGCTCAGGCAGATGTGTGGAGTGGAGACCCCAGTTGCAAAGGTCTGGCTGTGGGCAGTGCACCCACAGACCCCAGGGGCAGCAGGGTCTCACCCACAGCCCACCCAGGCAGGACCCTGCCCCCTGGGACAGGAGGAGGCCACTGCTTTGCCTGGTGCTCATTGCTGAAGAACAGGTGGAGCACATTCAGCAAAGAATCTTTAATTTGAGGGGGCACATTGTGTGCCGGGAGCTTGTCCTGCTCCTGCCCCCTGGCTCTGGGCGGTGAGCAGCGATTGATTTACATTCAGATGAGGATCTCGGTGGTGCCCTGCTAAGTCTCTTATCCAACATGAACTTTCCATAAGCAAGGCTCTATTTTTAACTCTGCAAGGTCTAACAGAGGGGTTGTCCTGTGGGGAGGGGAGTGGTGAGGAAGTGACTGCACAGCCTGCACTGGGCAGTGTGACCCCAGGGAGCTCTGGGCATGCCTGGGGGAAGCAGGGCTGTGCCCAGGACAGTCTACTGGTACCAGTTCCGCCAACAAGCTTAGAGTTCCAGTATCCTGGAAGACACTTGAACACCCCTTGGTTTTTTGATGGTGGGATAGATGCGGAGATAGGCAGTGGGATGATCTCCCCTTGGCCATCATCCCACAGCAGAGCAAGCAGGGCAGGGACCATGAGTGGTCTCATCTCCATGCCACAGGGTGCCTGTCCCCATGTGGGGATATGATGGTTTGAACCTATCCATGATGGTACAGTGGGGTACAGGAGTGTCTCCCCACCACAGAGCCCACACTAAGCCCAGCTTCACCTGTAAGGACACAGCTCTGGGGATGGCAGAGGGCAGGGGGGAAGTCTCTGCATCAACCAGCTCACCCAAGACAAGGGTCCCAACTCAGTCACTGTGAGCACCTGGCACAGCTCTGCTGGCACTTCCAGTCCCACTGTTTGTGATGGTGTTTTGAAAGAGAAATGCAAAAGTCAGTGGAGCTGAGCAGGACACTGCAAATCATGGTGGGGGGACAGTATGGAGCCTCTTCCAGAGGAGAGCAGCCCACACACCAGCCTGGGAAGTGGAGTGGCCATCCCTCTGCAGCAACACCCGTGTCCAGGCTGAGCTCTGGACAGAGATAACACCTTCTCCTGGGTAATGAAACCCCTCCAAAGTCCTCCTTGGCACAGAATTGCAAAAGTCCCACCAGGAGTGGAATGGAAGGACAGCAGAGACCCTTTCTCCAGGGTGGCATGAGGAATTGTGGAGCCCCTGCTTCAGTGCCCTGCCACATTTTTGGTGATCCTGAGCCCAGCAGGATCCAACACCCCATCTAGCTCATCTCCCCCAGATCCAAATCTCTCCTGCTCTATTTTCTCATATCCCTGCACCATTGATTAACCAACAGATATCTCCCTCTGCAGCAAACTGTTATTTTCTGTGCATGCCAGATTTTCGCACAGTCCCAACCCCACAATTAGCCTCTGCAGCCTGTTCCCAAGCACTCTGTCCCATCCAATTTTAAATTACTCCAGCAAAAGAGTGCTTGCTCTGTCCCCTGGGAAGCCACTCTGCTCCCATAGACCTTGCTGACTGGAAGACAGGATTTTGCTGATATATTTTCCTCCAGTTAAATCCACTGTGGGGCTCTCAGCTGTGCTGCCCCAGGCAGTTACATCCCCTCCACTTCCAAGGATCTTCAAGCATTTGCCTATTTGCAGTGACCTTTCTGGTCAGCTGCTTTTCCCACTTTTAGCATTTCTGCCCTTTAGGCTTGTCAGCCTCTCATCATTTTGTTTAGCTCTCACAAGAGAAGGGGTCTCAGCCGAGTTGTGCAGAGGATTCATAGGAAAGCTTTCTGAGTCCCTGTCAGGGTCTCCCTTCTCCAGCTTTTGATTAGGGAGTGCTGGCTCCACCTTCTGAGGGGACCTAATGATGATGCTTTTACATCTGGAGGGGAGGTTTGCATGTTCCCATCCCCTGCTCCAGGGTGAGAGTTTCACATTTTCCTTGCAAATCAAGCCTTGCTTTATTTTGGAGACAGAGGCAAAGGAAGAGTTAATACTGGGTTTAGCACTACAGGCATTTGGAAGAGACACTGGTTTACACATGTGCACAGGTCGATTCAAAACTTCCCCTACACTAATTTACAGTGGAGATTAATTACTTATATGCTGGCAAATCAGCGTCCCAGTAAATCAGACTGCAAGAAAGCAAGCACAAGAACACCATCAGAAATGTCGACACCAAAGAGTTTCTTCTGATTTTCATTAAATTAATGTATAAAAGGCTCGATATTCACTGGGTCAAAAGACAAAAATGTAACTTTTATATTGTCTGACTGTTCTACAAATGGTGTTAGTATATAGTAACACCTAATTTCATAGTTATAGGATAAAAAAACACAAGACATAAGATAAAAGCAAATTTATGAAACAGCCCTTTTGCATTGAAGTGTTTCTGATGTTTCAGTTGTGCATATAAAGCATGAAAACTTCAATTATTCATTTAGACATTTTTGTAACAATAATAAGCATGGAAACCCAGCCAGTTCTGTGTGCTCTCCACAGCAGCATCCAAGGGAAAATGCTCAACACAAAACTCGGGTCCTATGAGAAGCCCTGAGACCAAGGACCTGCAGCAGCTGAGCACCCACTAGTCCTCCCATGGAGGGTCCCAAAGCACAAACCTTTCCTTGTCCTAGAAATTTTATGGGAGAAAAAAATACACCCTGAGGGGGGAGAATTTATGGAGACATCAAAAGTCTCAGCCCTGTTTCCCAATATATTTAACGGCAACATTCTTTTTCACTTCTTTTCTCAGTTGTTTCCACTCTCTCCCATCCTTTCCCTTGTGAATACACACCCAGGCCTTGGGAATAAGGAAGCCAAGCACTCCTCATCAGCACCATTCTCAAATCCTGATGTGCTGAGGATGTTTGGGGTAAGGGCATGGCAGGTGCCAGAGCAGGTGCAGGGCCTGGAGTGGGGCCGTGGGAGAGGCGTCAGCAGCTCCCTGCTCTCCTAGAGAGATGAAAATCTCCCTGATAAGCAGTTTGCCAGCACCTTTCCTGTCAGGAGGCAGAGAGCCTGGCTCTCACTGCATTTCTACTGGCACATTTCACCTCTCATTTGGGAAAAATTCTGGCATCCCACCCATGCAGGGCTGCCAAGGGCTGCTCTAGATAATCTCTCTAAATAGAACGACATGAAGTCTCTGCTCTGCTGATGTCATGGACAAAATTCCTGCCAGATTTGGTGGGACCCCGGCCCAGCTGTGGCCACCCCAGCACCAAGGGGATGAGCCTGTCCTGGGCTGGGGTGGCTGCAACTGGGGATGAGGACAGAGGTGGCAGGTCTGTTCCCAAGGTCCCTGGGCCAGAGCTGTGCCCGTGTTTGAGGCTGCGGGCACTGGGTGGGATTTCACACCAGGTGAACTTTCCAGCTGTTTGGGATCATGTCCTGTCATGGATGACATTGATGCCACCACCCCTATGAGCTGCTTTCCATCTCCTTTAAGTCTGATGGTGATACCAGAGAAAACAAACTGCTCCTGCAGTGCTTGTGCAGAGATGTCCCTGTGCCTCAGCCACAGGGAGCTGCTGGAGGACCCCAGGAGCAGCCACCAGTGCTGGTGTCATCCCTCCAAACACAGAGGGATATGCTCCCTGGGCACAGGGTCACTCCCCAGCCAATCAAGCAGTGCCTGCACAGCCCCTTGATACACTTTTGGCTCGGACAGTTCACAAGGAAAAGTAACCAGGGCCATTCTCAGGTCTGGCACCAGCAGACAGAGCTCTCTGCCCAGTCAGACCACATGGAGAGGGAGGAATAATCTTCTCATAACCCTGACCTGAGTTTTGGGGTCACAGACTGGAGAAGACCTCAAAGTACATAAAGTTCAGTGTCCACAGCTGCAGCACAAGTCAAACAGCCTCTTTTACAGCTCTGTCCTGCTCCATCTGAGGCCTGGCCCCAACCTCTACCTTTTCTCAAACCTTCCAGTTCACTCCCCATGGTGAGCCATCTCCCAGCTCTGCCACATCATCCTGCATGAGCCTGCCCTGCCCCTGGGAACACAGTCTGCAACTGCTTCAAAGGCTTTTCTTCATTCTCACAGAGAGTTCTGATTCTCAGGAAAGGGTTGATGACCAAACCCTTCAGCTCCTGTGCTGGGGCTGTCCTTGGCCATGGAGCCTTGTGGATGAGACAGCCTGGGAGTGACAGCCCGGGAGTGACAGCCCTTGGACAGGGAAGTCCAGGCAGTTCAGCCACCAGGAGATGCACAAAGAGGGGCCAAGCTGCAGCTCCAGCCCATTCACTCTTCGATGAAATATTAGAAAGATATAATGGAAAAACTATTATTTCTGTGAAACATGTTTTTTCTATTTGCAAGTGGGGATTTTTTTCCTGATCTCCCTCAGTTCCTTCAAAAGAAATAAGAGCCAGAGTCCTGTCTGTCCAGCCTGTTTGTGTGGGACATGCTCCAGAGCAGGGCCTGTCTCTCCCTGGGGCCTGGTTCACTGGGCTCGATGTCACGCAGGCTGTGCTCACACAATGTCAGGAACAGCAGCATTCCCTCAGGCAGCACCATATCAGAGGCTCCTGGAATAAATATGGCTTGTGCAGGAATAGGCTCTACAGGTGCCTCCAGAACTGATAGAATCTATTTTTACAAGAAGACACACCTGTGTGTTTGCACACACAGGCTCCCACAGTGCACAAAGTGATAATAAAACCAGGGAATCTCTGGCTGTGGAATAACAAGCACACTATGGGGGGGATTGTTATGCTGCTTCTCACCCCATCTCAGCCACACTACTGAAAATAAGAGGTGGGAGTGCAAGAAATCAGTGTCTGTGCTGCACAGAAAACGTAAACCCTTGTCAGGGTGTCCTGGTCTAACTATGCATTTCAGGGATTCCTGAGCCTTTCTCTGAGCTGAGAATTGGAGACAGCAGGACATGAGGCTCCTCATTACGCTAATGAGAAAATTATCCCCAGATCTAGTCTACCGCTTCCAACAAGAAATAGGATTTTTTTGGCAGGGATGTAGATACTGGGATATGGCTGGTGTGGGACGTCCCTACTTCTATAACACTAGGAGCTCCCCAGTAAACACCTTCCAGGTAAAACTAAGGTGGTCTCCATGGGGTCATTGGCTGCTGGGAAGCTCCTACACTCCCAGGGCAGTGGATAAGTCTCTTCCATGGATGTGGGAAGGCTGAGCCACTCCTGCAGTAATGTCAGAAGCACAGAGTTCCTCCTTTCCTCTTTACAAGCCCTGGGTGCCCAGCAATCCATGGGTGGGGAGTTTGGCCCCTCCTGGCTCTTCTATTGGCTGGTGTGTGCTGCGTGAGGGGAACAGCCACTGCCTTGTCTCCAACAGCCTTTTCTGGACCCTCTTTCCCTGCAGCAGCAAGGGCTGGGCTGTCAGAGCTGTGCCAGTCACCTTGTTTCCCAGGGAAAGTCAGAGCAGGTGAGGTGCAGTTCCCAGTCTCTGTTCTCATTCTCTTAACAATGACTGAGTTGAAGCAGCTCACAAGAAATCAGCTCTGTTGGGAGAGGTGGGCTGGGCCAGGATGCTCTTTGCAAGTGTAGAAGAGCCAGGAGTGCAGCTGTGTCCAGACAGCATCCCAGGGTGGGACTGGGGGCACATGGACAGGATCCCAGGATGGCACTGGGTGACTGCCAGCTGCAGGCGGGAGCTTCTCGGGAAGGGATGAATTTCTCAGGCTGACTGTAGGGGTCATCAGCCTTCAGCTTTTACATGCAGGACTTGTCAACTAACTTATTCCAGCCCTCTGAAAGCAGCTGTCCCCACGGGCCACCAAGAGACCCAGACAGACGGTGGATAAACAAACACTGTGCTTTGCTGAAGGACGCAAGTCCAAATCCAGTGCTTCCAGCACAAGGATTCCCCTACAGTGGCATGATGCAGGCTGGGGCAGGCTCTGGGCCTTGCTGGAGGAAACCACACATAACCTCTGCTCAGTGGACAGAACCCAGCTCTGAAAGGAGCCAGACCTGCCGGTGGAACAGGCTTGAGAGCAGAGGGTTGTCCCATGGTGGTGATGGCCCAGCCTCGTTTTCTGGAAGAGACAGATGATTGTATTGAAGCCTTCCCCAGCTGAATCACAGAATCGCAGGATCATAAAATCATTAAGGTTGGAAAAGACCTCCAGGACCACAGAGTCCAACCTGAATTCCATTCACCCCTTGTCCCCCAACCCAGAGCACTGAGTGCCGCACCCAGTCCTTCCTTGGACACCTCAAGGGATGGGGATTCCAAACCTCCCTGGGCAGCCCCTTCCAAGGTCTGACCACCCTTTCCAGGAAGAAATTCCTCCTGATGTCCAACATGAACAATCCCTGGCACAGCTCGAGGTCTCTCATCCTGTCCCTTGTTCCCAGGAACAGAACATAGACCTTCATCAGCTCCCCTCCTGTCAGGGAGTTGGAGGAACTGAAAGGTTCCCCCTGAGCCCCTTCAGCTTCTTCAGCCACTCTTCTTATGACTGACTCTCTAGACCAACTTCACTGCTCAAGTTGTTCATACTCTGCCTACAAAAGCCTCTTCAGCAGCTCCTACAGCATCGGGGCAGGGGCTCTTCCTTGATCTACAAAGGAAAGATGAATAGTGGATTTCCATACCCAAAGGCAAGCAAAAACCTCTCAGGATGTTGATAAACCTCGTTCTTGTGAGCTAAAAGACACCTGGAATGGACTCACATAAACCACCCCAGACTGTCCTGCTGCTGTTTCCCAATGATATTTGCTCAGGATTCCTGCAGAGGTACAGGAGGATGCAAACAGGATGCAGAGATGCCCTTCTGCACACCCAGGCTGGTGCAGGCACACACTGCACCCCTGCAAAGCCTGTGCATCATGGTGTGGAGCAGGTACTTCTGTGCACAGACTAAACACAGCCCACAGTGTACAGCCCTATGAGTTCAGAGCACAGCCTGGCAGCAGGAACCCAACCAGAGCTCTCCTGGCTGCTGACACAAGGTGTGCCCAAAGCATTATGGTTCACTTCAACTAAAAGATCCCAGGAGATCTTTAGGTGATGCTATATACTGGAGTTTTCTGGCTGGAAAATCTTCCAACCAAACTCTTAGAAGATCTGTCCTTGATGTCTGTCTCCTGGGCAGGAGAATATGCCCATAGCCACCCAGAGCAGCAGAGCTGCTCTCACTGAGACACAGGAGTGGTGCCCAGCCCCTGGCTCTGGAGAGCAGGACCGAAGGGCAACAGGAGGAGAGGGTGTGAAGGGAGAGAGGAAAGGATGGAGCAGGGGTGACAGTGGCCATGGTAGCCTGAGGAACAAATGCAGAGAGGATGGAGATATAGGAGCAGTTTTGCTTCCCATTATCCTTGCACTGAAATCCTGGCACTGTGGCTGTGCTGGGATTTGGACATTGCTGGCAGTGAAGTGCAGGAGGAGCAAAGAGAACCCTGGGAGATGGAAGCTGGAAAGGAAGGAGATAGGATGGAGGAAAATGCCATTGTCTGGATGTTAAACTGTTGCTCCAGAGTGGCCAGACATGGCCTGTCCCCTCACCCTTGCAGCAGTGACACAGGGCTGCCTGGCAGCAGAGAGGTGCACACACTTGCAATTGGAGCTGGCAGGGTCATAATCCCAATCCAAAGAAAATTCTGCCATTTGGAGATTTGATTTTGCCTCTATCAGAATGAAAACAACAAATTTTTGACTGGCTAGGCACGTGTAATTTGAAGAATGGCACTAGAGCCAATTGAAATAATTCAGATTGATTTTTTTTTTTTATTTTACTTCTCATTTTTATGAGGTATACTGGAATAATAAAGTCAGTAGGATACAGAAACAAAAAGTCAAAACAAAAAATCAGAGCATTTCACCAGCTAATGTAAAAGCCAAATATCTTGACATCAGCAGAATGTTTCATTTCAATGTTTTTTCTAAACAAATTTAGTCTATGGAAAGTTTCCATTGAGATGAATTGGCAGAAAAGTGTGACCAGCTCTCCTGGCAGGGCACAGGATGTCTTTGTGCCTGGGCACACCCTCATGCACAGCCCACCTCGGGGCATGTTCCTGGATGTTCCTCAGATTCATCCCCTAGAAATTCCCGTGTGGCTGGGTTGGAGCTGAATTTGAGGTCTCCATCCTGTGTTTTGCCTGGCACTTGTTACAATCTGTTGGATATGAAGCCACAAAACACCTGCAACTGGAGCAGCACCTCAGGGAGCTTGTTCATCTGCTGCTGGTGTGTGCCAGGCCCTGTCCATGGGAAGACATCCCTGCTGTCAGTCTGGGGCACAGAAATGAGCACGTGGGCTCTGCGGCTCACTCCCTGCCAAACCAGTGCTTCCAGTCTGAGCTGGTTAAAGGCCAGAAGGCCTCCCAGGATGTGTGTCCCCATCCAGCCTGGCCGAGGAGCCAGCCAGCTTGGGGCACTGGGGGTTTGTCTGTGGGTTAGATGCCCCCATTTGGTGGCAGCCTCTGGTCTTCCTGAATGACAACCCCTCCAGCACCCCTGAGAGGGGCAGAGAGCCCCCAGAGTTCACACAGCGCATTGGAGGAAGGCACAGCTTCCATTTCCCACCCTCTGTGGATGAGGCCGCAGTGTCCCCTGGGGCACAAACAGCCTTGGTGCTCTGCAGGCTCCTGCTGTGTGTCACCAAGGGAACAAAAGGCTGCTGGGAGCACAGACTGTCCCTCCCCTGACCCACACTGGGCACCTGGACACAGAAAGGCTGTGCTTGCTCCTTGAGCTCTGGAGATCCTTCTGTGGGCATCTAACACCTGTGCTGAGAGGAAAGGCTCAAAGAGTTGGGATTGTTCAGCCTGCAGAAGAGGAGATTTGGAATGACCTGACTGTGGCCATCCAGTGCCTGAAGGGGCTTCAAGAGAGATGGAGAGAAACTATTTCCAAGGGCCTGGAGTGACAGGACAAGGGAATGGCTTCAAGGTAACAGAGGGCAGGATTAGGTGGAATATTGGGAGTAAATACTTCCCTGTGAGGGTGGGCAGTCCCTGGCACAGGTTGCCCAGAGATGATGTGGCTGCCCCATTCCTGGAAGTGTTTAAGGCCATGTTAGATGGAGTTTGGAGCAACCTGGGATAGTGGGAGGTGGCTGGAACTGGATGATCTTAAAGGTCTTTTCCAACCTACACCATTCTGGAATTCTGTGATCTGTCTGCTAACCAAGGTGACCCCAACCACCATGATTGTCTGCAGTGCCAGACACCCTGACCTGAGCTGAGCTCCCAAGCTCTAAGCAGGGCTCCCTGGGAAGGGATGAGCCTCCCCATGGAGTGTCAGGAATTGCTGCATGGCTGTGGCATTGCTTGTTGCAAACTTCACACGATGTGCTGAGGTCTCTGAGCAGCGCTGAGCTGCTCTCTCACCTTGTCTGCCAAGCCTGCCCTGCCCACAAGTGCTGGGCAGGAAGATCCTCACCATTCCAAAAAACCTCTAAAAGCCTCCAAAAATGCTCCCACCCCACACCAGGATCAAAACAAAAACTTGAGCAATTTCTGTGAAAAACCAAAGATGCTCCCAGATGGATTTGCCATGGCACGGAACCAGCTGGGGTGTGGGAAGGAGGACCAAGGTCTTCTCCAGTGTTGGCAGAGGGGGAAAATTGGTGAGGCTCTGGGCTAGTGGGCCTGTCCCACTGCAGCTTACCACAGCATAAATAAAGGAGTAATCACTTGAACTTGAGCCCAGGTCAGTACCTTAACGAGCAGACTGCAATCCAACTTTCCCTTCGACTTAATGAATATTAATTAACTACACACAATTGAGCAGCTCCAGCAAGACAGGAAAGGCATGTGCTTGTCCTGGGCTGTAAAGAATGCTGTGCTTTCCCAGGTCACAGGAATTGGAGCCAAGTCTCTATTTTCTGTCCCCTTCTCCCAGCTATGACCCACGCTGTAGGTGATGGGTGGTCTGCCTCTGCCTCCATAAGGCATTCCCTCCCAAACACCACTGACCTTCTCAGATAAGACTTTAGCTTGAACTGGTGCATTCCTGTGTGGCATTTTCCTCTTTTTCCTCGAATGAAATTCTATTGTGATAAAAAATCCTGACATGGAGGTGAAGCTGCTGCTCAAAGGCAGGCCCGGTGCTGCTGCTCTGCTGGGCCTTCAGGGTGGGTGAGCACAACATCCTGGCCTTGCTTTGGCACATGTGAAGAGACAGGTCTTTACCTCCTGCATCAGCCAAGCTGATTCCTGGAGAGCGAGACATCAGGAAACCTCCCTCTGCCATGAATCAGGCAGGTGAATTTCCAAGGGAGATGTGGCCCAGAGAAGGGTAGGTGACTCTCCATTAGTAGAACCAGAGTGGTTGTCCTTGCACCCTGACATTGCCCGTCACACAGTTGGGAGCAGAACGATGTGCTCAGACCCCATCAGAGTATGTGATGGGGATTAAGAGGAGTGGGGAAGGGCTGCTGCTCTCACGCTGGGGAGAACACAGCCTCCCAGGAACATCCATGCCAAGAGTTCATGATGCTCTCCAGATGCTCCCTCTTCTGCTCACAAAGGCAGAGATTGACACAATAAACAAACAATTTGTAAAATTCTTTAGTGAGGGCAAAAAACCCCACATTAAATGGAAACATCGATACCCCCTGAAAGAGTGCAGGAGGGGGAGCATTCCCGGGACCTGATGTTATACCAGTGGGTATAGAAATGGAAACATGCACGGGACTGGATTTTCAGGCAGGACAATTCACCAGAGAATGGGAAGTTGCCAGTTCACGGTCCCCAAACAATGTACTGCCTTGTTCAGCAAAGGGGGAGCGACGTGTCTGCACGTGGCTGGGAGGGCAGGGGGGTGTGTGGGCAGGGGGGGCACAGGCATTCACCCACCACCCCACAGAGCTCTGGTCACTCTCCAGTCTGGGCTTCCCCTCCCAGACTCTGCCCCTGCCCCAGGCAGCTCCAGCTGTCATAGGCATGGTCACCACCTCATGAGAAGGTTCTGACCACCTAGTTTGGTCTTAGGTGACTTTATTTAAAGCTCCATGTGCCAAAGATCCCTGGGTATGGGAGGATTTTCACCAAAACTAAAGTTTCTCACTTTCTGAGTTTCAAAGAACGTTTCAATAACACACCTTTAAGGGGTCTTTTATGAGATCTGACCAATGCCTCCCACTGGCCTTTCAGCCATCATCGTGTCCTCAGACTGGGTCAGGTTCCAGGAAACCTTTGCTCCTGACAGCGTTATCCTACCCATGAACTCCCTGAAATGTGGTTAATCACGGACAGCCCAGCTTGTCAGGGTTTGACTTCAGGGGACAGCCTGACCCAGAGCTCTTGGACCCACAGCCCTGGACTGTTGGGTGTTTGTATCATGACAACGTGACTCCTGTCACTGTAGTCTGCTCATGGGATACCCTTGGGGTTGTCCAAGGTCACCACAACCGTGTGACCTGTTGTATCTGTGACAGCCCAGCCCCAGCCCAGTGCTCCATCTCCTTGGAAACACAGCATCTTCCCTGTCTAGTGTTCTTGGGAGATGATGCCCACCCAACACTCTCTGTAGCAGTCCAGTCCCTGCTAGGATGACCTTTGTGACCCTGGTTTTCTTTTTGCTCCTCATTTCTCTTCTTTGGAAGCTTTTCTGCTATTTCCCTGCTTTGATGGTTGGAAAACACCTTTGCCTTTTTCATGCTCATGATTAGGTTGTCCTGGGACAGCCATGTCCTGCACTTTCAAGAGCTCTCTCTCAGAGTTCCTTCTGCATTTATATTCTGGAGTCACAACTCCTCACAGCTGGATGTCTGAGTCGCACCTGGGGTGACACACTCTTCCTCCCTCACCTCCTAGGAAGTGATATTCCTTTTGACCTATGTTTGCCTTTGTAGCCTTTTTTTACTTCTTTACTCAGCACAGACTTGTCCAGCATGATCCTTCTTTTGATGGCAAAACCTTGATTTAAGGTAATGTTCTTTGAAGAATCCCTCTAATTCTCTACAAAATGAAACTCCTCTTTTCAACATCATGACCCTCTCATCTCTTCCAGACAGACCCACTAACCACTGTCCTGTCCAGGCTCCTTTCAGCAGATGGCAAACTCAGGAGAAGGCACAGATTCCAGGCTTTCTGCTCCAGACGCAGCTGCCAACTCCTGCCCCACCAGACACTGGTGTCAGGGGCCAGTGTTGCTCTAGAGCATCTCATGTGACTGCAGTGACTAATGAGTAAACCCCCCCATATTTTCCCCAGGAAAATCCCACTCAGTGAAGCACATGGAGACTCTTCTCCAGCCGCCTGGGTTTGGGAGGGAGGTGGAGGAGCCTCTGGAGAGGCCCTGTCCTTGTGCTGGGGTGGCTGGCAGTGTCCTGGAAGCAGTACAGGGATGAGCTGCTGCTGACCACAGTCTTCAGCTACAGGCCTTCAGGAGCCAGGGCTGCAAACAGCCTGAGTGTGAGTGTGGCCTGCACAGGAACAGCTCCAGGAATGATTCAGGACCGGAGCTCCCAGGATCTGCCCTCCCCAGAGCCCCAGTTTTCACACGACTTAGGTGGGCTGTTACTGTCGGGCCCGTCCAGCAGCTGCTCCGCTTCTTGTATCAGATCAAGTGCCGAGGTCTCGTGTCAGGGACTCACTAACAAGCCAAACGTGGTGTGTGTGTGAGCGGGAAAGGAGAGAAAGGCTTTGGGTTTGCTGCAAATTCCTACTGGCTTTGCAGAGGCAGGAAAGTCTTTCCTGAAGTTATTTCTGTCTTTCCGTTCATTGCGAGGGGGGAAATGGCATTGTAATTTCTAACCAAGGTTTCATGTGCTGTTGCCTCTCTCTGATTTACCATCCTCAAATCCCACTGGTAGTGCCTTAGCTGGTCTGGGCCAACTTTTACTTTGGCAGTTCAGGAGGAAAAATCACAAATGTCTCTGAAAGTCACCAGAATATTCCCTAAGTTTTCATCACTTGAATGAGTAAAAAGAATAAAAAGCAGAGCAGAGAAGGGGGAGGGCTGGAAGGGGTGCAGAGAGCAAACAAGCATCGTTTAGAAAAGCATGCTGTTATTCCTGGAAGTTGGTTTGTGGAAAGACAATTTACAACGCCTATGAAAAGTTTGGCTATTCATCCCATTCCCATTTAGAGCTGGTAACCACAATGGCAAGCTCTCCTTGGATGTAATTCCATAGCGTGATCTCCCAACACAAACAGCTTTATCCAGCCCAAAGAGCTGCATTTCCAGCCACATTGCTTGGGTACATGAGCTGCCTTTTACACAATGGGCACTATAGAAAATTACATTTAACTTTTGTTTGCCTTTCCCCCTTTTTTGCAAAAGCAAAATATTTTGTAGTTTGTTTCCAATTTGTTTTCTACAAACCATAAAGGAATTTCTTCTGGTGACAGGGAGATTTAGAGGGGGAAGGGAGAATCAAAGAGCAATCACTGAGAAATAGATTTAGAGGTCTCAAAGAAGGTAGTTTTTAAATTGTATTCCTCGTCAAAAAAAAGAGTAATATTGGGGAGACATGGAAAATTCCTACTGATTGTTGTGATGCTCAGCACAAGGTGGCCTTTCTTGTGTCCCAGGGAAGGCAGGAGACCTTGGATGATGTCCAATCCCACCTCCAGCCAAGTGATAGAGTGCTGACCAGATCTGGTCCTTCCACTAAAAATTCCTCTGGCATGGCATCCCACAGAGATAGCATGGAGAAGCAGGAGGGTAATTGACTCTAATCCTCAAAATTTCAGGGCTGTCTCCCCCTTCCTGTGGCCATATCCTGGTCCCACTTCCTGGGGCCTGACAGCTCAGAGGGAGATAACTGAGCTTGAACTGGCCTGCACTGGGCGCCCTGTTCACCCTTACCTGTAACTGCTACCCTTGGAATGTCACAGTCTGCACTTTAAAGGATGCTCCAGTCTCTCTGGAACCAAATCACTTTGATTTAGATGCAGATCAGATGCCTGAAAAGCCCAGAGGGAAATTCCCTTAGCTGCCTTCTCTGGGCACACAGGGTAGTGGAGCATCACCCCTCTGGCAGCAGAGCACAGAATTTGGCTTTACCTCCCCTAAAGGTCTGTGAAACAATTCAAAAAGATTTGGGCTCAACTGCCTGCTTTTCCAATGCTCTCTGTCCTTTTTCTGTTTAATGGAGGAGGAAAAATCTACCTGGATAACATTTATTACACAGCAGAGTGAGACAAGCTCTGCTCCTGCCTTCTCCTGTGGGTAGGGGAAGGTGGTTTTGTGGGGAGGGGCTGCTCTGGGGCCCTGCTCAGCCCTTGCTGGGGATCAGGAATCCCAGCTCGGAGCAGGAACTGGGCACAGTGAGCAGGGGCAGCCGTTGGGGGATGTCACTTGTGGCAACACTTGCTAATTAAAGAGGCCTTTAAAATAAAATCCAAAACATGCATGTTCCTGAACTCGGGCTCATGCTATTTAGGGACTCTGCAAAGCAAATAAAATGCCTATTACAAAATAACTATTTGGAGAAAATACAGCAGAAAGATCTAGAGAGAACTCTGTGTTTTAGCATGGTCTGTTTACAGTGCATCATTGCTGCTCTGTGGAGAACTGTGCTGTAACCCAGCAAAAATGCATCTGCATTCCTTCACTGCAAAAATACTCGTGCACAGACATCACAACAGCATCACAGCTATTTGCCTCCCTCCCTGGCTTTTTGTTGTGCTGTTGTTGTTTTGGTTTTGTTCACTTTTTGGTACTTTCCCAGCTTCTAGAAGATTGACCTAATGCATCCTTGGCCCAGGTTAGTGCTGTCAGTCACATCACTGGTAATGAGCTGTGGTGCTGAAGTGAGGGAGGCTGGTGGCTGGAGACAATGTGCCTTTACAGCTCTGTAGCCTGGGGATGCTGGCACAGAGGCTGTGTGGCACTGCAAGCAAACAGAGAACAAATGACCCCTGCCATTCCTCCTCCAGCAGAGCTCATCCCTCCCTGGGAAGGGAGCCTGGAGCTGGGACATGCTGTGCCGCTCCCAGACCCAGCACTGAAGTCCCTCCAAGCACTGGCAGCTGTGTGGGAAATGAATTCTGCATTTTGGAGTCTGCTCTGAGTAGATGGATGAGGAGAAACACCTGCCAGCAGGTGCAAGTGCAGATGTGCCAAGGAATCAGATAAACTCTAGAAAAACGCCTATGAGAGAGTTTTGTGGGGAGGGCTTTGGCCGGGCTGGGTAAAGAAGGTGGTGGCAGTGGCAGGGCAAGGTTGCTAAAATGATTGGGCCAAGACAAATTTCTAAGCTCAGGTGTCTCCATCTCCATGGAGAGATGTGCAGGTGGGCAGGTAGGTTGGCTCCATCTCTTGATTTTAGCCAGCTTGGCAGGCTGAGAAGGGAAGGCTTCTTCCCCTGTTTTCTGGGCTGGCAGCTGTTTGGACAAGAGGGACTGAGAAGCAAAGGCAGCTGAGTTTCTTTTTCTTCAGGCTGCTCCCTCCTTCCCCGGCAGCCTGCTGGGAGAGACCTCTGAGCTCCTGACACCCCTGGCTGCCAAACCCTGCATGCCAGAGGCCCCGGCTCTCCAGCACTGTCAGAGGCAGTGGCACAAGTCACAATCCATTCATCCCATCATCTCTCTCAGGGGTTGGCTCTGCCCTGGTCTCCGGGGTGGGAAGCAGTGCCCTCCCAGGCGGGTGGGCCGTGCCTGTGAACAGAAGCTCTCAGGGAGTTCAGCTGCATCATCCTGTGCTTTCTCACTTCTCATTCCTCCTGGCTCTACATCCCTGTAACATCCAGGCTATTTTTTTCCTTCCCTTTTGCTGGTTTATTGCTCTTCAGCTCACTCTGGGTGAGCAGAGCACTTCTGGGACACATTATTTACTAGAAGGTATTTGGTACATTGCTTTAATAATGAGAACAATTTTTTTTTCAAAGCTTTACAAATATGTTTAAAATCTAAATACAATGAGGCAATGCAACATCATTTAATAGTTCCAATAATATGCCAAGCCTGGGAATGACAAAAGCTGCCAGCAGGGTGCTACAAAGCAGGGTTCAGAACCCCACTGCTTCCCAGCTAAGCAGAAACAGATTTCCAGCAGTAAGACATTTGTTAACCATTTTGGAGGCAGCAGGATGGGGCGTGGAACAAGCCCAGCCGCCTCTGTGTCACTGCCTTGCAAAATCCTTGGCACAGGAATGCCCCAGTGTCCTTGGAACTAAGGCCCTTGTGAAGACTTAAAGGCTTAGAGGGCTAATATACTTAAGATGGATTTTTCCAAATATTATTCTAAGTCATTCAGAGACACCGTGTCCTGATGCTGGTAAGTGTGAATGAACAGAGCTCCAGGAGCAGAGCCGAGGTGTCCTGGGGCGTTTCCTACAGGGCTGTGCATGGGAACAGGCAGTGGGACCCAGCCCCTGCGGCTGCAGTGGGAGACTGGGACCCTCTGTCTGCTCAGAGATCACAGAATCCCAGGATGGTTTGGGTTGGGAGGGACCTTAAAGCCCATCTCGTTCCACCCCCTGCCATGGGCAGGGACATCTTCCAGCTTTCTCAGAGCCCTGCCCAACCTGGCCGTGAACACTTGCAGGGATGGGGAAATGGTTCCATGGAGCATGGTGTATCCCAGTCCAAATCTGTCCCTGGGAGTGCTGGGTGCCTCCAGCTCACTGCCACAGCCACTCCTGGCTCAGGGATGTGCAGGGACAGGCACTGTCCCAGTAGGGCACCCAGGAGTGGGGCTCATCTGCACCTGCCATGGGCAGGGACACCTCCCACTGTCCCAGGTTGCTCCAGCCTGGCCTTGGACACTTCCAGGGATGGGGCAGCCACAGCTTCTCTGGGCGCCCTGTGCCAGGGCCTGCCCACCCTCACAGCCAACACTTTTTTCCAAACATCCAATCTAAACCAACTTTTTTTCCGTTTGACTCTCTGTCACTGGGGAAGGGGCTGCACCTCCCCCCCAAGCACAGGCTCCTGCACGTGGAGATGGCAGAGCATCCCCCTGAGCTGTGAGGACACTCACCCAGGACTCACACACACCTCAGCTATGACACACCTGGGCTGGTGACAGGGGTGTGATACAGGCTGGGGTGGGCTCCTCCTGATCAGCTTTGGGAGGACATTGGGAGATCGCCCCTCCTTCTGCATCCCCAGAGCCTCTGTGCCCTGCACAGCCCTGATCTGGGACAGTCTCTGGCTCCTGCCCTCTGGGCTGACTCTGCTCCCCCAAAGGCAGTGTCAGAGCTGGCAGCCCCTGGGCACAGTCCCACCACAGGCTGCAGAGCTGCCATCCCACTCCCCAGCCAGGCGCCAGCCCTTGTTTCCCAGGAGGAAAAGGATGAGAAAATCCAAGAGTGCCTATTGAGAGCAGCACGAGGATGGAGCCCCAGTGCAGCCTGCAGCAATCAAAACCAGCCACAGCCCTGGGCCCACATAGACCAAAAGTCTTAATAAACCATTAATGGGAAAAGCAATCATATTTTTTACAGGAAAACAAGTTTATGATTACTACAGAAATGACATC
>VXBA01003178.1:395893-447802 GCA_013399895.1 Serilophus lunatus
AATATTTGGAGAATTCATTTGTTTTGTACTATTTAAAATTACAGTGTGGGAGCCTATTTAAAGTGCATTTGGGAGAGTGTATGTGTGTGTGTGTGTGTGTGTTGATGTAGCCATGCTAATGTTTATTTAAATCTTTTATTTATAAAATTGATGTTCCTATGCCTAAAATGGAAATTTTCTGCTCTAAAACATCTCTTAATTGTGGAAAATTATTGTATATATTTACATTTGCCCTCACATTCACATCTGTATGTTTATCAGCAGGCATGTGCACGTACACAACTGCACAGTGACACATGTGCCTTGCTCACAAAGGTGCTGCAAGTTGTGATAAATCCCTTGAAAAATGGCAAAAATGAGGAAGTGAGCAGCAAAGTGGCAGCACCCCCACCCCAGACATCCCCCTGGTGCTCCTGCATCTGTCACCAGCCCAGCCAGGCTGCAGCAGGGCCTGGCCCCTCCCAGCTCCCACAGCAGGGTCTCATGTCCCTGTGGCTGCTCTGCTTAACCCATCACTGAGGTACCACACCATCTGGCACCAGGGTGAGGAGATCTGCTGGAACCAGAATTGTTGGCTTCCGCCTGCCATATGGCACAGAAACGTCTCCCTGCTTCTGCCACCTGAACCTCCAGCTGAGCATCCCTGTCCCTTCAGACTGAGCTGCCTCTCTTTGCCTCAGAATTGCTCCTTGGGTTGTCTCTCATACCCTTTGCTCAGGGGCAGTCTGGAGGTTTTACTCTAGCCTTTCCACACCTCTCCCCAGTCCCACGTGCCTGGCCCAGCTGTGCTCCCATGGGGCCAAGACCCCCAGCAGGGATGGAGCAGCATCAGGCTCCCTGCAGACTCATTCCCAGGGACAGGATCCCATTCTAACCACATCCCTATGGTTTGCAGCAGAGGGTGAAGCTGGTGCCACGAACAGGGGGGTGGATCTCACTGTCCCCCACAGACAGCACTGTGGGACAGCCTGATGGGCAACCCCCTGTGTCCCTGGGCAAGTGCTACAGCTTGTTTTTGGGAAAACACCCTCCACTTGGCTCTAAGATGAGGGGCCAGAGAGCCAGAGAAAGGCCTCCTGCCTTTCACCAGGACGTACCTGTCCTCCCAGGGAGCCATAAATCTGCTGGCTGCTACTCTGCACTGCACTCCCACCACCACTGGGACAGAGGGAGGAGATGCCAGCATGGTCTGATGGGAAGTTCAGTGTCCAAAAAGGCTTATTGATGGAGTGCCTGAAAATATTGGAAGGATCCTACAGGAATATGTCCTGAAACCTCCTGTCCCGGGCACCTGGGAAGCTTCAGCAGCACCGTGGAGTGCCTTGGGACCTCAGGAGAAGAGCTCGGGTGCATCCCAGATGATGTGGGCACTCATCTGGCTTTCCTTGAAGTTTTCAGAGCACTCCTCTTCCTTTGCAAGTGGGGAAACTGAGGCCCAGCACAGGGTGGGTTTTTTTCTCTGGATCATGCAAGACTTTGAGTCACATCCCTTTCCTGACTGTCCCTTGTGCCACAGACCAGAGTGGAGTCAGGCTGGACACCAGGAGCTGCCATGGGGCACATGGGAGCAAGGCTCATCTGAGTGCTCAGGACCTGCAGACACAGCAATGGGTTCAGGACAGCAATGTCCCCTCCTGGTCCCCTCTCAGCACTCACCTGGCAGCACCCAGCCTTGCCAGTCCTGGCCAGCAAGGAAGAACAAAGGGATGCAAGCAGGACCAAAAGAAAGGGCTTGGATGGAGTGAGGATAAAGCTCTGTGGAAAGCCCAGGGCAAGCTAGTCTGGTGAACCCTGTCCCTGGGGTGTGTGAGTGGTGGGAGAGCTGGGATCAAATCCCAGCAGCTTGACCCAGCTCCAAACCAGCTCCATGCCCAACCCCTGTGGGTCCAGTATCCCCCAAGTGACTTGGTGGGTAGCACACTCTGCAGCTGAACATCCTCCTGGCACAGGCCTGGTTGAAGCATTGAGTAACACTGAGTAAAATTTGTTTAAAGGAGACAGCTGTGCAACTGGAATGAGCTACAAATGAGTGAGATTCCCAGTGACGTGTCTCCAGCTCTGCTGGAGTCTCCCACCGCCCACGGCGCAGTGCTCGGAGGGCTCTGTCCCTGAGGAGCAGCGTGCACTGAAATCTGGTTGGAGTTTTGGCAGAAGATTTTGGCTCACAGTCTCTCCTCTCTTCAGCAAAGGCTGCCCAGGGTTCAGGGTTGGATGACACACAGTCACTGAGCTCTGTCCCCAGTTTTCCTTGGGACACTGCACCCGTGCAAAACCATCCTGGAGGGAAGAGTGTTTCCAGGGTGGGAGATGACGTGTGCCTGGAATACAAACCTTTCAGGTTTCAAAAGCTCCAAGTCTTTCCCAGGCCTTGGAGGACATGCCTGAACCCTGTTCCCACCTCCACCAGCCAGGAAGAGGTGGCAGACCGTCTGCAGCAGTCAGAAGCTGGCTCAGGCCTGGGCAGCTGGATCTGGAGGGAAAACTGAGCTGGGGACACTGGGCCTGAGTACACTCCATCCCCAGACTGTTCCTGAGTGAGATTCACCACCAAAAAACATGGCTGATACTTCTGGAGAAACAGAGCAATCCCAGGTATTCCCTCAGGCCTGGAGACAGGCCAGGAAAGGAATCTTGTGACCACAAAATCCATAAAAAAATCACTATTTAATTTTTCTGAGCCAGGACAGCAAAGCCAGAGCAGGAGGAGCTCAGAAAGAGAGGGACATCTGCATTGTGCCAGGATGTTGTGCATCTGAAGGGATTGAGGAGCCTAGGGAATGATACCTAAGAGAACTAAGAGGTGCAAAACCCCTCACTGATAGAGACAATCACAGAAAAAATCAAATATTGTTTATGGTGAGAGTGACTGAGGGGCTGAGAAGACAATATGGCAGAAAAGTTCCAAATAAATGGCTCCTTGTAGCTCTGAAAGAGCATCAAGCAGTGAAGGAAATAGCAAAGCCCTGGGGTCCCAGGCTGACAGGAGCCCAGAAGAGGAGGTGCTGCTCCTGCAGTTCTGATGTTACAGAGGTGAGAGGGCAGAAGGGCAGTGTCCTGTGGTCCCTCTCAGCCAGGCAGGCTCACAGGACTGCTCTTACCTCTCTGAGCTTCCAGGAAAGGACAGAGGGGTTAATGAGGGTGCTGGGGAGAAGAAGAGCCTAGGGGAGCACAGTCTGACTGTGGGTGTGTTTAAATGAGTTCAGCTCAAGAGATTCCTTAGATTGTGGCATTATCTCTCACGGCAAGGGATGGGGACTCAACTCAGCCCAGAGGAAGTCCTAGTATCAGGCTCCAGGGGTGCCTGGGAAGGGGCGAGCTGAGCGCCAAGGGAGAGGCACTTGATGGGGTCCTGTGCCCATTCCAGCCTATAAAAGGCTCTTTGCGTGTCAAAAACAGAATTGACTTCCACTCCTGACAGATCCTAAGCTCCAATGTCTCCTAATAAACTCCATATCTTTATGCAAAGGAGTTGCTTCGTATATACAAGATATGCATAGCAGTGAGGCTCAGAGCCAGGCTGAACCTCCAGGACAAGGAGTGCCTTTGTACACTGAGGGTCTGCTTTGGGAAACTTCTCCACCTTGACTGCAGGAAACCTGGAAAAGGACAGCCTTTTTGTGGGGTCAGGAGGTTTCAGGGGTCTGGGCATGGCAGAGTGAGTGCCTATTCCATAACTTGTTGCCTCCAGTGAAGCTCCAGATGGACATTGTGTCCCTGCAGAGCTACTGAGAAGACACCCGAGGGGACATGACCTGAGTGGGAAAGGCAGAAACCAGCAGTAACCTCAAAGAGTCACCAGCAGTGACTGAGCTGGCAGAGAAGCCTGGACACCCCAGTACAGCTCCTGCACTGCTCAGTCCCACCTCAGTGCTCAGAGAGCTGCTCTCCCCCCACAACATTGCTCTTCCCCAGCCCTGGCATTCTTTGTGTTTGTGCAGCTCTTCTCTCAGCTGTCCCTTCTGGTTTTATCCCAAGTGAGTGCCCTCTCTTCCGTGCCAAAGGGACAACAGTTTTCATGGATGGGAGCCAGCACTCAAAAAATTAGCCACTGTATCCCTTTCTTTTAGACTTTCTTCCAAAAACGAAAAGTAGTATGGCAAAGTGTGAAAGCATGAAAGAAAAAGGATGAACCCTGGACGCTCCCTAACAAGATGCCTGTTGAGGGCAGCTTTTTTTTCCTCCATTTTCAGAGTTATTAGAGGGGACAGTGACATCTTTCTGCTTTGGATCCTTACAGTCATGAACAGTGGAGAGATGTAGGCTAGTGACATCTCCAGGGAATTCCGGATTTGTGCCTGTCCCAGCTGCCTCCACCCTGGACACACACAGGAACAAGACCTTGTGATCACAAGCTTTGCCACAGAAACTGCAAGTGCCACAATTGCCAGCAAGCATCAAGAGCCAGGGTCTCTCCCTCCACCAGCTGGGGGTTGGTGCAATGAGTTGCTCCTCAGACAAGAACAACATGGGGATAAAATGCCACTGCAAAGGGTCATTCAAGGTCAATCTAATGGGTTTGCCGTGCCCTGAGGGGACAAACACAGGGCACAGAGGTGGCACTACCCTCCAAGTTGCTGATGTACAGGAACCACATCGTTCCTCACCTTCAGCCCTGCTATGACTGGGGACCTCAGCTGGAAACAGCTCCCAGTCACAGTCCTACCCCTTGAACTGCACCCCAACTGTGATTGATGGAAGAGTCAACCAGCCATAGCTGGATCTCTTACTTGCCTTAAATATGGTTTGCATACACTGGATAAAGCTGTGAAGAGTTTTGTAAAACATAAATAAGTTAGGTGACCAAAGGATCCCCTATCACCAGTGCTGTATCACAGACATAGGACACTCCAGCTGTGTCCAGGGGCCATCTCCCTGAAGAGGCACCAAGGCTTCACCAGAGCACAGCACGGCCAAGGAGAGCTGTCAGTGCTGCAGCCACAGCCCTGCTGACATCTTTTGCTGCCAGGCCCTGCTCACGTCCCCCTGGCAATTTGTTCACTTGACTCCAGGTCTCACTCCCCACCTTCAGTGTCATGGCACCAGGACGGGCTGTGCACTGACCTACTGGGAAGGTATGAACCCCTTGAACAGAACATCCCTGGACCACCCAACTCCACACAGCTCTGCAAGGCAGTTTCTTCTGTCTCAGGTCAATATGTGAATTTGCTCCTGACTGCAGACACCCTGGAAAGCCCTGGCTTGGGTGAGCAAACAACATTCCCTCTCCATGGACATTCCTGCCACTCTGTGCAGAAATCACGAGTCCTCCTGAATGCCCTGATCACCATTCACTCCACCTCCTCAGCCAAGCCCATGTTCCCTCTGGTTGGCACAACATGAACCCACATGGAGAACAATTTTCAGCTGCTGGATGATGAATCTTCTCTGGGTGAGCCATGTGAGTCAGCTTAGCTCCCTATAGCTGCCCTTTCTGCTCCTCTCCAGGAGTTTTGATCCTCTGAAAGCATTAGCAGGAGAAAGACTCCTCCACTGCTGTGTCACTGAAGAAGCACTGGCACACTTGGCTGACAACAGCGTGGGCAGAGACACTCAGTATAGGGAAGATATTGGGCCATTAGAGGGTGTCTGAAAGAGGCAACAGAGGTGGGGAAGGGCCTGGAGGGGAAGGGTGTGAGGAGCAGCTGAGGGCACTGGGTGTGTTCAGCTGGAGAAGAGGAGACTGAGGGGAGACCTCCTTGCAGGGACAACTTGCTGGGCAGGGGCAGAGGAGGGGCAGGGCCTGAGCTCTGCTCTGGGGGGACCAGGGCCAGGAGCCCAGGGAATGGGCTGGAGTTGTGTCAGGGCAGGGTCAGGGGGGATCTCAGGCCAAGGCTCTTCTTTGCCCAGAGGGGGGTTGGGCACTGCCCAGGCTCCCCAGGGCAGTGGGCACAGCCCCAAGGCTGCCAGAGCTGCAGGAGGGTTGGGATGATCCTCTGGGGACAGGGGGGACCCTTGGGGATGGGGCTGTGCAGGGCTGAGGGCTGGACTGGATGGTCCTTGGGGGGTCCCTTCCAGCTCAGCATATCCTGGGATTCTAGGACTCACAGCCCCACTCTGCACCAGGGTGACCTGCTCTCTTTCAGGATCCCTGAAAAAAAAAACACAACTGTCTGCTCCTCCTCCTCTTTCTCCTGCCGGGCTGAGGTGCCTTTGCCCTGGGGTTCATCCAGCTCCCCACCTCAGTCACAGTTCCTCATTTCTCACTTCCCACAGTCCGAAAGTGGCACACAGCAGACAAAGCTGGGCAGACCTGCTGGTGTTCAGTGCCACAGACCCTTTTATCACTCCCTGGTTGCTCCCAGCCCCACGGGGTCACCACTGGAACCAAGGTCACCCTGACCCTCCGTGCCCCACACTGCCGGACTGGCCACACTCCAGCTGGGCCGGAGTGCTCCTGGAGAGGGCAGCTGGGGCCAGCAGGAACCCTCTGGAGCTATGAGATGTGCTTGCTGGCAGCCAGCAGTCAAAATGTCCTTAAATCTCAAGTTCCCCAGGGAAAATAAATGCTCTCCATCTGCTGGGACGGCTGGGGTCTGCTGAGCCAGCCTACACTGACCTCTGCTCATGGCCTTGTCCCAAGGTTTCTTGACACCAAAAGGCAATGGACAGAACCCAGTGTGGAAGAATAAACACAGCCCATGATGCCCAATTTGGGCTGGGAAGGGCAGAGACACTTTGGGTGGATTTCACAAGCCTTTAGATAATTTATACTGGGGCACTGGGGTCAGGACTCTGGGCACAGTCCCAGGCGCCAGGGTTATTGGGCCCCGCTGTCCCACGCAGGGACATTGCACAGCTCGCTGGGCTGCCCCTTCCAATGCCAGTTTGGCCCAGAAGGTGATTCAGTGGGACAGATCAAAGGTAACCCGGGGCTGCAGAAGCCAGGTTTGGGGCAGGAGAGACACAGAGGCAACAGGCAAATGCTCAATTCCAGGCAGCAGGATCTCTCCAAGCTCTTCCCCCATTGCTGGGCATGGTGCAAGTGGCTCAGCCCAGTCCCAAGTGCCAAACAAACAGTGTAAGGAGCTGGTGCTCAACCACTGCTGCACTAAATTTATCAGGCTCCTGGGTCCACTCCTGGGGTGAATTGTTGACCTTGGTGGACCCCCATCCCACCATCATGATGGGCATCCTGAGGCTGGCACAGGCAGGAGTGGGAGTTGAGTGGAGCCCAAAAGAACTTCCCACCTCACCAGCACCACCTGCAAAACAAATTCTTTCCAAGTACCCCAAGAGACTTTCTTCTGCAAACCCTTCCAGATAAACCCAACTTATTTAGCTGATAATATATAAACAGTTTATCAGCTTTGTGCATTTGCAGTGCAGTGGGATGGATGTTGTTCTTGGAATTCTGTTTGGTCATAATATTTAGAAGAGGGCTCTGATAGCAAAGATAAGCAGCTCACCCACAGCAGATGGCTCGTGAGACACTCAGCGGAGCCAACATTCTGTGGGGAATGAATAAACTTGTAATGCAAGTTGTTTGTAAGTGGTTTTAGCTAAATGTCACATGTAAGACTGCACAGACATGCTCTGTCCAAGGTGTTTGAATTTATAGGAGCAAGGATTCAAAGGCAGGGGCCAAATTTGCTTTTAAACTTCCTTAAACAAATGTACAGAGGATAAAATACCTCTGGATTTGCTCTTGGAGCAGGGGTGTGAGCAGGACGCATGCAAAGACACAGCCCATCCCTCCCCAGCATGTCCTGCCAAGGGGCTGTGCCTGCCACTGTGCCCAGCCTGGGCTGTGGGGTGAGGCAGGGCACTGTGACCCTGCTGAGGTGCCCTGGCCCACATCCACTTTATGAATGGCCTCTGCTGGGCCTGGTTCATTCACCTTCCCACATAAAGGAGGAAGGGAAGCACTCCCTTCCAAGCAAGTATGCAGTGAGCTCTTGCTTTATCCTCTCTGACCACATGACCAGAATGGGAATGGTCGTGGGGAAGCTCTGGGCAGCCACACATACCCAGGGCATCCCGGAGCTGAGCTTCTCCATGGAAGCCCTGAAGTGTCTGGCCCTCACTGGGGAGGTACCAAAACACACCAAGCTCAGAGCTCTGCAGAGCGGGGAGGTTGTGGAGGGGCCAACCAGGCTGTCCTGCACTCACAGGTGTCCCTGCTGTGTGTGCTGGGAGTGATTTTAGTGCTGCAGGCCATGGCCAGGGCTTGGTCACTGTGTGAAGCCCGAGGACATGCAGGGCCTGCTCCCACAGCACCAGCCTGCTCAGGGCAGGGGGCTCGGTGGGCTGGTCTGCCCATGTCACCTGCTCTGTTCCTCCCTGCACACTGACATATGAGCCAGCAAAGGGCACAACACTCCCCACTTCTGCTGGTCCCTGGGAGCAGTGGTGCTGTCCAGCGACTGCCCACCCCACTGTTTCCCTCAAAACAGAGCTTTCTATGATGGCAGCCCAAGTACCCCAATGTCCTGTGCCTCCCTGCCCTCCCTCCCTTGTCCATGTTGACGTGAATGCTGTTGAGCTGTGGAAAGAAATAACTGCAGGAGACCAGACCAAGGGAAGTGCCACATTCCCACCTCCAGGTGAGGAGACACCTCGGGCAGTGCTGCCTGTTGGCTGGAGAGGTTTGGAAGGGATGTAGGTGCAAACCTCAGCACCCACAGGATGGAGCAGGGTGAGCCCTTCAGTTGCACTGAGGTTGTGCTCCCCTCCCTGAGCCATGGGCTTGACCCTGAAGGAGCTCAACTGAGACCCTCCTTTTACAAGTCATCTCAACACCCAGAGGGGACTCCAGGACTGGCTACTCAGGATTCAACAAGTATCCAAAAAAGGAAAGAGGCTGAAGCCAAGGAACATTTGTCTTGTCCTGTGTTGCATGAGTTAATGAACTTGGTGTTTCCAGCCCACTCATTCATCCAGCCTTTCCCTTTCAGGTACTAAAGAGTCACACAGGTCACATTGCTCCAGGATGTCCTCATGCTAGAGCTCTTTGGAAACTCTGTTTCCAAGGATTCGCCCTCCTGCCCCAAAATAATAGTGCTGGGCTTCACTAAGTGCATCTCATAATTGTCTAGATTTATGAGGCCTGCACTGAAAAGTTGAAGACAGCATTTAAAGTCCCTCAGTTCTTGTTCTGTTTAATCCATTCCCTTTTTCCCTGGCTTGCGATTCCAGCTCAGCATGTGAAGCTCTGCCATTGCCAGCAGGCTCTTTCATTTCCAAAATGAGACAGTTTGACATCTTTGTGATTCTATGCCTTCCCCTCTTGTGGTCTCTCTTCACCTATTTTACAAGTTGTTTCATTGGCAAATTAACTGAGGGCTGGGCACAGTTCACCGTGCAAACAGCCTGCACTGGGATACAAATTCCTTTGGCCACCAGTGTCTGTCTGGTTTCCCTCAGGAGAACATTGTCTGTGCAGCCCATTTGGGCTTAGTGTTTTGACACATTCAAAAGACTCCATCTCCTCTGAGAGCCCACAGGACATGAGTCCTACCAGCTTTATCCCCCCCCACTGTCTCCAGGGCTCTCTCTGAGGGACAGATTCAAGCTGAAGGTCACAAATTTCCTGACCGGTCAAAGACTTGAACTTTGTCTTTACAGCCAGAGTACCCCAAAATTGGTACTTTCACCATTCTCATGGTGCACTTTCTCTTGACACAGTCTGATGGTTGCACAACTCGAGGTACAGGTGATCCCTGATCCTTCTCCAGAAAAAAATTAATTATATTAACAAAAACCATTTAACTGAAGCAGTGGGATCAATTTACCTCTGAAATGAAAATCAACACAGGACAGTCCTGTGCCTGATTCCTACTTGTGCTTATTTCTTCTGCACTTTCCCAGACCTTCCCCTGCAGTGCCACCAGTCCATCCCTTTCTGGCCCTTCAGCCACACAAACATCTTCCCCAGCTGCAGCAAACATGGGTGGGCATAGGCACAAACTCATCTGAGACCAAAGAGTGAAGGCAACTACAGCTTTTAAACCCACTGCCTCAAGGTCCTCCAGGAGCCCATGGTGACCCTCGGTGAGCCCAGTCTCTGCTGCTCAGGGAACAGGACTGGTGACCTCACAGCAGAAGAACCAGAAGCTGACCCAGTAGCAGAGCAGAGCTCCGTTCCGGAGGGGATCCTTGCACAGATGGGGTCCTTCAGAGCCCTGGCCAGCAGATGTTGCTCTCCATTGAGATGCAGCCATTGAACAATCCATCCCTAATTGGCATTGTTTGCTAAAATTAAACTCCTACTCAATGAAACATAGCCAGGAAACACACAGCTCCCCCAGGGCTTGGGCTCCCAGGCTGTCCTTGTGTCTGGCCATGATCCTGCTGTGGGAATGCCCAGGATCCTGGTGGTGACATGGGCAAGGACAGTCCTTCAATAGCTGGGTGAGCTCTTGCAGACCATGACTGCAGGTCCTCCAGGTGCCAATCTTTCCGCAACATGTGGAACAGCTAACCCAGCACAGAGCTCTCGCTCCTTACTCATGGAGTGTCCCATGGATTTGGGTCCATCCCGGGTGGTGACATTCCCCCTGCATCCCCAACAGTAAGAGTGTTGTCCCAGGCAATCAGCACAAAGACACTCCTCTCCAAAGGAGGGGAGGAAGGCAGATAACAAAGCTCACATACAGAATTTTCTGAAACTAACTATAAATGGTAAAAACTCAAAGTCTTGCTTTCTCTGGAGGTTTTCAAGCAAAATAACCCCAAGAACGGCAGCTTCAACTTTTATTCGGATGAGAAAACATTCTTTTATTTTGACATCATCTTTGTCCGTTTTTATCATAGGGATAAAGTATCTTTTATCTGGACACAATGCATCAAGTTGCAGGGTGAGTCATAAAGTGAATCTATACAATTGAGCCAAGGGGTGAGGGCTGGCAAAGTCCAAATGTCATGCTCAAGGTACAGGGCAATAAACAGCCATCTCAGCTCTCCAAGGATCAGGGTCTGCTTTGGGAGAACTGACACTTCAGAGACACCCACATGAGCTGGGCATGGACCTGACCATGTGAGTGAACCTTTCTCACACCTCCTTAATTCAGCAGAGATGTGGAGCTCATCACTCTGCCATGGATTCTGTTACACACACTGGCATGAAGGCAGGTGTGGGAGCTGCTGTGGGGTGATGCTCTGTCAGCAAGGACTGAGCAGGGCTTCCATCTGAATACTTGGGCTGCCCATATTCAGTGTCAAACACTCAGTGGAGTAACTTGGGGCTGGAAGGGCCATGGACACAGGTCTGTGCTGCTTGTAAGGCAAGGCAGCCCTTGCACGCTCTGCAGAGATGTGCCAGAAACGTAGGGCAGCAGGAAAAAAAGCCTCATTCCTTCCTGGGTTCCTTCAGACTCAGGCTCCAGAACCATCTTAGGTGGCAACTGTGTGCAACACTTATTCACCTTTTTTCAGGAGGGACAGAGACATGCCTGAGTCGCTTTGGCTGTGCAGTGTTGTCATGGGTAGGTTGTGTCTAACCTTCCTGTGGGCAGCAGGCACACCCCACCTCTCCCTTGTTCTGGTCAGGCTGCTGAGTCATCTGAGGGTGAGAAGGAAGAGAATCCCAAGATATGACAGTGCTTTATGTTCCTGGGGCTCCCTGCACATATCCTTTGCCACCAATGCAGGGTCCACACCAGAGCACAGACAGGGCAGGGCCACAGCCCACTGCTGCTTCACTGTCCCCCCAGCTCATGGCAGTCCCTTAGTGTCCCCAGAACTCTTGTACCAGGCAGAGCAGTAAGAACAAAGCACTGACCTGACCAGATTGAGCTCCCAAGGGTGGGCAGATATGTCCAACTCACACCAAAGGCAAGGGTTCAGATAAATCCATGGCTTTGCAAGGTGCAGGGCCAGGAGAAGTGGCACTGTTTTCCAGAGCAGAAGAGCCTTGGTAATGGGCACCAGCCACCCCTTTGAGCACCACCATGCCAAGGGACAGCAGTGGGAACAGCCCTCTTTCCTCTCCTGGCCAGCCAGACCTCCCAATGCCCCTTGTGGGGGAGCAGCTGCAGGTGCACGTTCACCTGCCCTGGGGGTGATGCAGAGCTGACACTGTTCTTCACTCTCATTCCTACCACGTGAAGATCCATTCTGCTTTCCTTCTCATCCCAGACACCATCAGGAAAAGGTACTGACACCTATGCAAGCAACAGTCATTCTTCCTGGGACAGGGGACTTCAGCCCTTCTCTACTCAAGTTTCTCTGCCCAGATCTCCCCAGAAAATGGGTGGTCCCAGGAGGAGATGGGCAAAAGGTGTCCATCGTGGGCAGAGGGTTCCTCACCACCTGCCCCATGCACTGCCAGTTTGGATCCTACAATCTCAGGCCAGGAAGGCAAAAGATCTGCTCCTTGTCTGTGGGTGCTGCTATTCCCTAGAAAACCCAACCACCAGCCACACAGCAGAAAACAAGAGAAAAGCAAACTGACTGGCTTGCAACTACAGACTGGTCCAGCAACCTATACCTGGGCTGGGGGCTCGCAGGGCGGGAGTGGTTCATTAAGAAATAGTGAGGGCTGAAATATGTTCTTCTGATCTAAAAGCTGCTTTTGGGTCTGCCTTTCCAGAGATGCCTTTGGGGGCTGAATGAGAGGAAGTTTATGGGGAACAAGTGGAGTCAGAGCTGTGAGTCCTTCCCAGGGAACCAAAGCCAGGTGAGCAGCAACATCTGTGCTGACCCTGCAACCTGAACCCAAAGCTCAGCACAGCCCAGAGGACTGATTTCCTCCTGTCAGGGACATTAAATCAGGGATCTCTTGCTCCTCTGGGGGACATACCATGACTCAGATTTTACCCACCCTCTCCTCAGAGGGGTCTTTTTCTATGCAGAGCCTTTGCCCACCCCCTCGCTCCACTCCTACAAAGCTGTTGGATTAAGATTCAAAGGTGAAAGCAAGCAGGAAATGCTTTGATACCAGGAGACTGACCAGCCGAGGAATGTTACAGGATTTTTCCGTGGCTGTTTCTTCTCAAGCATGTACACAAGCAGCACTGGGTTATGCAATTTTGCATCGCTGCCTCTAGCTGCTCTGGGCAGGGAGAAACGGGCGTTATTTAGAACATCCCCCTTCTTAAATCAAACTGAGGAATGGGGACTGGCACGAACGGCACAACTTGCAAAGTACGTTGATTCCAAATGTTCCTACTAATTAGTATAACTCAGCATCTTTCCAAGAAAAAGGGAAACTGGAAGCCCGTGGCAGTGTAATAACATGCAGTCTGATGGGAGCATATGTCTTGAGGGTGGGTGGTCAAGTCCTTGTGGATGTGGCCTGGCTTGGCTCACAGCACAGCCTGACCACATGGCAGGGCTGGAGAGCCACTCCAATAGATGCACCCTTCAGTGGCTTTACAGATTGGGATTTGCTTTCCTTGGGGAGGGAACTCCCCGTCACCTTCTCACAGATGATCTCCTTGCACCCCTGAGCTCCAGGAACACCCATTGCTACCAGCTGCTCCCACATACTGGGCCACCTCAACAGGACACAGCTATGGGGCCACACGAACTGCAGGACATCTCAGTCTGAGGCTGGCAAAAAAAAGGGCATGGGAAGAAAGACTCCCCCTCACAGCTCCTTCCCATGTACCTGATGTTCAGGAGCCTCAGGACCAGAAAACATTTGTCCTTCAGCTTTGAAGATCTCAGCTTTCCTGCCTGACCGCCTTCCTGAGGTTGAGTTGTGGGAGGGAGGGAAGGAGGGTGATACCTGGATCTCTTAGTTCTGATATTAGGGGTCTGCTAAAGGTGTCTGAGAGCCCAGTGATGTCTATGAGCTCAGTGATCACCTCGGCTGGATGCCCTTTTCCAGTGAGGAGTGGAAGAAAGCTGCTGAGGGAACAAAACATCTCCTCTCAGAAAACTCAGCGATTCTGCAGAGAGTGCAGCCCATCGTGGGTGTTTGGTGAAAGAACTGTGCCTGCAGCACTCCTCACGCTGTTCAGTAGCACTCACATCCCTCATCCTAGAAATCATCACCAGCAGCTTGGAGTCATCACACTTGCAAACCTCTAGAGGGAACGTGGGAGCCCCGCAGCCCATGCGCGCTGCAGCTCCCGCACCTCCGCGTCCCGCTGGCCTGGGGCTCCAGGCGGCAGTGGCACATCCCTGGGGCTCCCGACGAGGGGGGTTTGTGCGAGCGGCTTCTTGCCCTAACCCAGAAGAAGAGCTCTGCCATCCTGCACGAGCTGTGGTCAGGCTCAGACCACAAGCTGTGTCTGAGCAGAGTTCAGGAACAGAATCACATTCTGAGTTGGAAAGGACCCACAAGAATCATCGACTCCAGTTCTTAAGTAAAAGCCCATACCGGGGTCAAACCCATCCCTTAGCACGCGCTCTGACCAGCCGAGCAAATCTCTGTGCTGAGCTCCTGAGGATGACACTAGTCAGCTGAGGCAGGAGAGCTGGGCAGCTCAGCATCCACCTTTGCTGCTTCCATCAGCACTCCCAGTCATTCCTCAACACCCTGCAGCTCACAGGATGCCTGTGCTGCTCCCTGCAAGGGGCAGGCTTGGGGCAGGCACATACAGTGCAGCAAAGCCACACAGCAGCTCCCCTCCTGCTCCCAGATAGTCTCTGAAGGAATGGGCTCAGGGGATGTGTGCGGATCTCAGTGGCAGACTGGGCAGCAGGACGGAGCCCAGTGCTCCCAGCCAGCCCGGTCTCCTGGGAACGGCACCACGCTGGCTTGGCTTGTGTTTTAATTCCTCTTTCTCACTGAGGAGGCGGCTGCCGGCTGCTCCTTTCAGTGCAGCACTGGAGAAATAACCAGCTCTGGCAGCGACTGGAGCCAGTGGTGGGGAGCCAGGCAGTGTGTGCGTCACTGCCCACAGCTCTGGGGAGCAGGGCAGGGGTACCCCTGAGCACACATAGGCTTCCCTGCAGATCCTCATCCCAGCCACACGCAGCACAACCCCTCTGGAAAGCACAGCTTTGCAATTGTTGGGGGAAGAGTTTTGAAAACCATCCACGTACCTGTGGTCAACACTAGCACAGAAAAGTTCCCTGAGTTCTGGCTGCTGCTCTGGATTTAGGATGCTTGGCACACTCCTGGGGATTGTGCCCCAGTTTTGCTGTGGGCAGAGCTGCCAGGCTGCTTTGCCAAAGTACGACTGCTGTGACCCTAATTCAGTGCTGGCTCTGGACCTCCTGCCTCAGCTGAATCCTGGAGGAAGAAGTCAAGCACAGGCCAAGGACAAAATGTGGAGAGAGAAGAACCTCTGGGCACATGGCAGGAACCCCTGGTCTGTGATGCACATTCCCTGGAGGGCATGGCTTCCCCTAAAAATGATGTGGCAAAATCTTTCCCAAGTAGAGGTTGAAGTGACCCAGACCACACCATAACCTAGCTGTGACTGAACGTGTTTCCATAGCACACTGATAACTAATGAAGAGAAAGTGTATTTCCACATTTTTTAGGAAAGCACAGCACTAGGGAGTTGGAATGATCAGGGGTCCCCAGCAGGATCATGATTGGTTGTGCCAAGCAAGAGCAAACAGGACTAGTTGAGGTCCAGTGGGGCTCTTCGCACAGGGCAGAGTGGAGAGCCCAGGCTGCAGCTGGAGCAAACTTCACCCTGGCACTCCCAGCCAGATGAGTGGTGCAGCCTGTCCAGAGAGCAGGAGCAAAAGATACTCTGAAAAAATTATCTACAGGCTGGCATGGTGGAGGAAGGAGAAGCAGCACAGTAATCTGGGCTTCAGCTCAGCTCCCAGGTACTGTGCAAAGCCCCAGGACACACTGCAGACACAGCACTGATGCTCTGCCAGGTGCCACAAGCTTTGAGAGAAGGATAGAAAAAGCATTTCAGAGAGGCTCAGGCAGCTTCTGCATCACCTCCTAGATGTGATAGCCCTTGAAAAGCCATCTCCTCTCTCCAATACAACCTGAGGGAGGAACACAGAAAGCTGAAATCCCACTGGAATCACAGGAGGTCCCTTGTGGTTCCTGGCTCGAGCTGATGTGGATCCATTTCAGCTGAATGCAAGATTATCTTGACAGCTTGAAAGTTATTCTTAACTGTAGCTCGTGCCCAACGCCTTACACAGCTGGGGGAGGCTCTGTAAATCACCACTTGGTGGACACAGGAAACCAAATAAGTAAGGGGAGATAAGAGACCATAACAGAAGTGTGACACACTCTGACACGTGTCTTTGAGATGGCAATTCAAGGCCTCGATGTTGCAGCCACATGAATCAGCAGAAAAGGCAAAGTTCCTGGATTAATGGATGATTCCGTGGTCTCAATCTTGCTACCACATCCTGCAGCACCTCACAATTCCCACTAGAGTTAAGCTGCTGGGCTGATGGACTAAAGCAATGATGCCAGAACAAGAGTCAATTCATTCTGGAGCGAGAAGTAACAACTCCAAGGAATGAGGCAGGAGAGCTCCAGGCAGAGTGTAAGTTATTCCCAATACAATTTCTAGGCAGCAACGGGAATCCAAGGGTAAAGACTGTAAACCTTCCTGGTGGTCTGCACTACCCAAAAGTAGCACAAATACTTCAGCTGAGTGGCAACCGAGTTCCTGATTCCCATTCCCTGTTTCAGCTTGACCTGTCTAACAGGCAGGTGTCCTATGGCCCTGTTCCTTGGGAAAAAGCAAAATGCTGCTGGTGATGCAGGAGGAGCAATAGCTCTGCTCTTCAGGGACTGAGAGACAAACAGAGGAGGAGAAAACAGGCACACTGACACCTCAAAGCATGTGTGATCCTGCCTTCCCTCCTGTCCTCTGCTCAGCCACCAGGTTTTCCTTCCCTTTCCACCTCTGCAGTGTTGGGCACAAGAAGAGAGGGCAAGAAAAGGCATGGTGAGAACATAGAGCAGATGCAGCATTGTGATGGAAAACAGCTCAGGATGAGCAATTTGGGGTTGGGGAACAGCTGGATCTTGGAATCCTCAGGGAACCACTGCCAACCCTGCAGTGAGACCCTCATTCCCTCACTCAGGCATTAAGGATGCACTTTGTGTGGAAAGCCCAGATGCATTCACACAGAAATTGCACCCAGCACTGGGTCTATAAACTCTCAGGATCCCCATCTGGATTCCCTCAGCTGTGGAGGCAGAAGAGCATTGGAGTTCTCAAGGCCCCTGTTTGGTATTGCCCATCCTGTGACCTGCAGGATTTGCTTGTGGGCTGTGGATACTCTCTCAGGTTTGTGTTTTCTTCACCTCCCTAAAATCAGCCGTGTCAGCAGCAGTGCCTGGTGTGGAGGTAGTTCTAATGGACTTGGGAGGTGACAGGAGGCAGGAGGGGAGCACCAATCATTTCCCAGCCATAGTGGGGCCAGGCCCCCCTCAGACAGCTCAGCCATCAGCTTGGACCAGCCCTGCAAACCAGACAGGGCCTTTAAAGGGTGGGTTTGGAAGGTGCCAGCATCTAACTCTTCAGCTTTTGTTAATTTTTGCCTTTTTGCCAGTCTTCTTGCTTTACAGACAGGACATATCACTTCTCCTAATTGCTCAAGGACTCACTGGCCAGGACCTGTGCACGGGTTTTGGCCATTAATAACAGCCATGGCTCCATATCTCAACCAGTATCCATCTCCCTTCCTCATAGCTCCCTCCCTTTCAGGTGAGTTTCTGCCAGAAAAGATTGGGGATCCGTGGCAAACTCCAATGTTCTGGAGTGCCTTTGGCCTCCTCCACTGATCTCCAACCCCAACAGAGTGGCTGTTTGCTTGCTCAGTGCAAGTTTATCCTGGAACCCTTCATTGATACTCAGCCACATTCATCACTTGAGTTTCTGCAGACCCTCTGCCAGTTCAGGTGGGGTTTCTTACTTTGCCCTTTCCTCCCAGCTCTGAGCTCTGCTGGGGCCAGCTCGGAGAGATGCCTGGCTCCAAGCCACACATCAAGAGCTGGTATCAGATCTGGATCACTGAGGCTCTTTTTTATAGGGATAAGTTTGGCAGCAAATGGTCCACTCAGGCTGATTGCTAAAATCCCTCCTCTTGTCTGGTTTTCCCAGCTATTCATTGTACCAGGATGCCAAACTAAGCCAGAGGCACCTCCTGGGGAGATTTCCCTCCAGGCAATGGTCTTTGACCCCCTGAGAGAAGAACAGCCTCTATGTCCTGTGCCAGCAGGAGACATTCTGCTGCAAACACCAGGTCCTGCCCATCTCCACCTCCTCCTCACTGGCACTCATGCAAATGGACTTTCTGAACCAGCATTTTGTCTACAAGGCTTATGTGCAAACTTCCAAAGTGATCTTTAACAGTTCTGGGGAGGTGTCCTCTTCTTCTACAGCTCCTCTCCATTCCTGGGGTATTTTTTACAGATATTTCCATCATCTGTTTCATTTTAGTTCACCAAGAAGATCAACTCACAGAGGCTGCTCTGCACACACTTGGTCAAGCCTGGGATCCTGTAGGTTTGCACTATTAGACAGAAACATTAGTAATTGCTGCAGGAATCTCTTCTGCACCCTCTTGTGTATAAAATCCTGATTTTCCATACATGCTGAGAAGCAGTACACAGGGGAAATTCACTGCACTCATAATCTCCAGCCTTTCCTGAGTCACCACTCTTCCCAAAAAGTCCTCTACTAGGAGCTGGCATTTTCTTACAGCCCAATTGTCAGAGCACACAGATCATCACAGGTTCATGGCACTGAGAATTTAGAGGTCTTAGCTCATGTCAGTATGAAAAGTCACAGCAAAAATGACCATTAATCCTAGAGGTCTATAAAAATACTAACTAGTGAAGAATTGTTGCCTAATAGAAGGGACAGAACATCAGGAGATGAGACAGACAATTGTGCACCATCCACGTTCAGGAGGACACACCACAGGTCCAGGATATGGCAGAGAAAACTGAAATACCTCAGCTTGACCTGGTCAGCTCTACGGGAGCTGCTCTGTTCTGGCCCTAAGACAAGGAGATCAATGAAATTTGCATATTTGCTCTTCTTTGTAAGTGCAAACTTGGTGCTCATAGCTCCTGGAAGTTAGATCAGCTCACAGAGATGTCCTCACTGGAGGAATGTTCCCTTCTCCTTTCTTATTTAATATTCCAGTACGAATTTTTTTAATCAGTACAAAAATCAAAGGCCACGTTGTCTTGCAGTACTGACAGTACATCCAAATTTAGAATAAAATACCATATGAGATGAAAGTGCTAACTCCCCAAATAGCCATTTAAGCAGAGGAAATTCCTGATTAAGCCCCTGAAAGACCAGGCCAGTGCTAAGGATATCCACAGCAACTGGTGCTACCTTAACACACCCCTAAACAACTTGCTGGGGAAAATTTTGGAGGACTAATGGCATCTTTCTAATCCCTTATCCACTGCCTGTGGTGAGAAGGTTGGAACTAGATGGTCTTTAAGGTCCATTCCAACCTAAACCATTCTGTGACTCTCTTCTTTAGGTTTCAGCTTGGTTTTCATGTGGCCACAGCATTGAGTGTTGGTGGGAAGGGACCTTGGGATAGACCTGCTCCAACCAACCTCCAACCTGGAGGCAAGGGAGACATAAAAGGGCAGGACAAAGCAGTGGGTGGCCTCGGACTGTCATATCCTCAGCAGTGACAGCTCACTCCTGTGGGCTCCTGCTGACATCCCCTCAGCCACACGGATGTGTCAGAGGACAAGAGCCTGTGGCTTTGTCCAGGGGGTCCCTGCTCTTCTCAACTTGCCCCAGAAGGCCAAGAAGAGAAAGAACCAGGGCACCCCTTGTCCATGGTGGAGGATGAGCAGCCCGTCTGGGGGTCATGGCTGCATGCACACATGGATGTCAGGTGAAAGCACAGTCTGATAGCTGTGGCCACCAGTAACAACTCTGAGAAGTCCAGGAGGACACAGCAGCTGTAGATGATGGATCCAGGCATCTCAAAAGACCCTCAGGTCAGCACAGCCTGAGATGCCCACAATTGCAGGGGCAGATCAGGAAAAGAAGCCCAGTAGAAGGGTTGTAGGGAGCTCTGTATGGGATACACTGCCCTTGGAGTTTGTCTCCTTGGGGTGGGATGCCCTGTGCACATGCACCCACAAAATAGGACAACAGGTACATTTTGGAGAGTTCTGGATAGAGCTGGCCAAGACCCAGCCCAGGACTTGTGCTTGGAACAGTCTGGTAGCCCAGTGTATAGAACTACAGAATGATAGAATCTCCTGGGTTAGAAAGGATCCCACAAGGATCATCCAGTCCAATCCTCAGCCCTGCACAGACACCCCAACAATCCCACACTGTGCCTGAGAGTGTTGTCCAAAGACTCCTGGAGCTCTGACAGCCTTGGGGCCACGACCAAACCTTGGGGAGCCTGTTCCATGCCCAATCACCCTGTGGGGAAAGAAACTTTGCCTGAGATCCCCCCTGACCCTGCCCTGACACAACTCCAGCCCATTCCCTGGGCTCCTGGCCCTGGTCCCCACAGAGCAGAGACCAAAGCTGCCCTGTCCCTTGTAAGGAGCTGCAGACTCTCATGAGTTCTGCCCTCAGTCTCCTCTTCTCCAGCTGAACAAACCAGCTGCTTTCATCCACTCCTTGTACAGCCTCTCAGGCCCTTCATCATCTTCATCACCACTAAGTGTGACACCACAGTGTCACCCTCCTCTGTCCAGGTGTTTCCAATGGCTAGAGAGTGGCTCTGGGTGTTTCTCCCCACCTCCAGCAGCACTCGGTGGAGCAGAAGGTTAGAGGTTTTCCAGATGGCCCAAGGGTGGCTCTCACAGCCCCCTGCCCAGGGCCTGTGCCCAATCTGAGCTGTGCCCAGGCATTGGGGGTGGCCTGGGAAGCACACTTCCCAGCTCCGTGCATGGGGCAGGGTGGAAGGGCTGGCCCGTGAGTGCATCCTGCTGGTGTTTGGGCTCCCGGGGGGTCGGGCAGCCCCGGGGGAGCCGGGACACAGCCCGTCTGCGAGGAGCACTGTGCCAGCAGGCTCCGTGTGAGGCCACACACTGGGCTTGCACAACACAACAGAAAGTGATTCTTACACTTGACAACAATGAAGTATTCTTGTGTTTAACAACAAGTATGTGCTCTCCAGACTCATTGCCTTTTGGAAAAGCCCTTAAATCCAGCGGTCCCATCCCACCCTCCCAAGGGGTGCAGTGACAATCTGTCTGTGCTCTGCCTCTGCCTGGGGGGGATGTTCAGGGGAGAGCTGCTCCCATCGCACGGGACAGCAGACACCCCAAACCGCAGGGGAGGAAGGAGCCAAGAGCTGTGTCTTCAGCTTGCTGATGGGAAGAGAGGCGGAGAGGGCTGTGGGAATGGGAGGAGGCTGAGTTGCACAGTGGTGCTGCCAGCAAGCCCTGGATTCAGCTGAGGCAGGACACAGGGATCCCCACCCAGGTCAGGGTGCGGGGAAGAGCCTCAGGGCTGTCACAGTGCTCCCTGCACTGCTCACACTGGCAGCAGCCACGTGTCACCAGAGTGTGCAGGATGGGGCTCCTCATGTCGAGCTGAGCACCTCCACTGTTCAGAATCAATGAATATTCTGAGTGGGAAAGGACCCACAAAGATCCCAGCCCTGCACGGAACAAGAATCTCACTATGTACCTGAGAGCGTTGGCCAGACGCTTCTTGAATTCTGGGGCCATGACCACATGTCCTAAAGCAGCACCACAGGCTCAGTCGCTACCCATCCCAGGACTGCTGCTTTCCCAAGTTGTACTGCCAGGATTAGGGAGTGCAAACTACACTGTCCTGACTTGAAAAGAGACTTTGGAGTATTTTCTTTCCCCTGTCAATGTGACCACAGAGTTAAGATCCTCTGAATGAGGAGCTGGCCATGTTTGCTGTATTTCAAGCCATGGGAAACATCACTGGAAAGCTGATTTGGAAGAGTTTCATCATGAACTGCCAATCTGGAAATTGCAGGTGTATTTGGCAACATCTTGTACAGCTGCTCGTGGTTCCCACCTTCCAGGAAACACACCCTGGGGAACATTGGTGAGAGAGCCAGGCACCACCAGAAACTCCTCCAGAGCAAAAGATCCACCCAATCTAAGAGTCATTCCAAATATTTGTTTTTAAAGAAGAGAGAAAAAATAAAAAAGGAAAAAAAGAAGATAAAAAAGAAATTACACACAGGGAACTTCATTCTGAATCAAGCTGAACATCATCATTTCTCACCATCGTTTCAAAGGTCTGTCTCTGTTGGTTTTCAACTCAAAAAGGCAACTGAAAAACCACTTACACTCCAACAAAGCCACCTGGCTTTGATTCTGACACTTTTGTTCATTTGACTGATGTTTTTCTCCCAGAATAGACCTTTTCCTGAGCATAGCAGCCATTTCAGTGAAACCCTTCTTTTCAACAGAAAAGCTCCTGGACTGAGAGGCAGAGGAGGAAGAGAAGGCTGAGGACCAAGCCCTGCAGACCAGGAAGAGAGGATCTGTTGGCCGTCCCAGGGTATGAGTGGCATCTGCCTTTGCAGGACCTCCATGCCCATGTCCACAGCTCTATCCAACCCAGCCAGGGCTGTTCCAAGGGTGTCACAGAGTCTCTGTGACCCCTGGTGAGGGCTGAGTCCTGCCACTGTCTGTCAGTGCACTGTTGGCACAGCGTCCTGGGCATTCCAGGCATCTGTCCCTGTCATCTCACCCTCCCTGGGCAAAGAAAATCCATGTCCCACTTTGCTGCTGTGTGTCCATCCCAGCTGAGCATGGAGGAAGGCTGGGGGTCTCATCACTGCTGGAAAACTGTGCTCGCTCCTGTCCTGGAGAATGCCACATGCTCCTGGGCCACAGGGACACTGTCATGTACAAAACACAGTGACTGTCCTACTGCTGCCAACCCTGCCAGCCCCAGCCCTACCCTGGGTGGTGCCAGGGCTGGTGCCACATTGCTGGGACAGAGCCCATCCCCAGACAGCCCCCTCCATCCTCATGTTGCAGGGTCCTGTTCCCCAGGCATTGGCCAAAGACAAACGAGCTCCAGGAGCATTTGGACCATGCCCTCAAGGACATGATGGGATTCTCAGGGCTGTCCTGTGCAGGCTCAGAAGTTAGACTTTGATGAGACTTTGGGTCCCTTCCAACTCAATATCTTCTGTGATTCTCTAATTCTATGATTCTAGGAAATGCAATTGGGTGATGTTTACGCTCGGTCAGAAATGAGAAGCTGTTGAGGTTGGTGCATGTCAGAGTGGCCCAGCCTAACGAGGTATGAGCTCATCAGACCTGCCATGACATCCCATGGCAGGAGAGCCCACCACCCTGCTTGTGCTTATGGCTTGGAAACGTCTGGCCTGGAAATGCCAGAATCTTCCTGCACACAACTGAAAACATTTACTCTGGAAAAGTCTAGATGCTCGTGGCTAGAGGCAATAAATACAGATTTAATTTCATAGTTAATACCCTGTCCAGTGTAAAATGCTCATTTTTAATATCGTTGCCTGCAATCTGACATTACCAACGAGATGTTGCAATGCAATCTCTGAGTCATTGCACAGCAGATAATGGTATTTTTTGAGTTCAATCTGGAGGAGTTGGCCCCATTTATCAAGCTTGAAAAAACGATGCCAGAGAGTCTGCCAGAGAGTCTGTCTGGCCTGTGCTGTGCACGAGTTACGTGACCTAGGGCTGCAGGGAGAGGGGGAGAGAGTGAGCAGACCTGGATGTCACGATGGGGGGATCTCCTTGGGAGTGTGTGTCACTCACTGGCCCTTTCTTAGGGTCAGCCAGGAGACTCCTGAGTTTGAGGTATGGGGGAGTCATGAGTGACCATGTCACTCCAGCTCTGCCTTTGCTTTTAGGCTGCCCCAAGGGAGCTGCTGTCCTAGCATGACCAGGCAGAGCTGATGTCTGGGATCTGGGGAGTCCCTGTGACAGGGAGGAACTGGTCAGTGTTAGAGCATCCCTCAAGTCTGTCCACCCCCAGGATCAGGAGCCCCATTGTTGCTGAGGGGCTGACACTAGGGTACAACAACACTTAGCAAAGTGTCTTGGCAAAGGAAGGAATGTCCTTTATGGACAGGTTAATAAAATCTCACAGGTAGAGACTGGAGCAGGGCAGCCATGAGGAAACATCTCATCAAAGGAATCCTGTCCTTAGAAGGATGTGTGGGTCTCTCCCGGTAGGAAGCAGAAGAGAAGGATGGGAGCTGGGAGAGAAGCCTGCCTGAGCTGCCTTGGGCTCAGGAGCTTGAAAGGTCTGGAGCAAACCAGAAGCAATCCTAGGAATAACTGGCTTTATTTTCTGCAGGCAAGAAGGAGTGTCCCAGTTATCTGGGAACAGCAGTGTGGGAGGGAGACCTCTCTCTGGCAGAGTCTCTTTCCTCTGGCAGGCAAACCCCAGGTTCTACACAGAAATGAGCCATGCACTTTTAACACAGAGCACTATTGGCCCATTGGACCAACTTGGCTGAGGATGCAGCAGACTTGTTTTCAGCAAAAATGGTTTAATTCAACACCGGGCACCTCATTGTAAAAGAAATGCCCTTTCTTGACCAGATAGTGCAGACAGGATGAAAAACTAGCAGATGGAAGTGCCTGGGCTGCTCTGCAGAGGTCAGAGCAGATGATCCCTTCTGCCCTTGAAAGTCAGTAAATGGTTCTGCAGATACTCAACATGTGAATGAAAAAGTGACTCATGAGAATCTGGCCCTTTAACTCCTGTACCTCTCCCTCCAGGGGCACTGTGCCACAAGGAAGGGCTCAGCCTACCCAGGACCTGAGCCAGGAGAAAAGCCTGGAGTTCATGAAGGCGCTGTACAACCAAAGGGTCCTGACCAGGGTGTGCACAGACAAGAGTTGTGCTGAGACCTCCTCACCTGGTCACCTGGCAATCTCCTGTGGGTTGGAAAAGACCCAGCCCTGTGGTTGGAGTGGCCAGTCCTCCCTCCTGTGCCCATAGTTCTCTGTGGATTTTGGACAGGGAAGTGCCTGTCCCGCTGTATCCACAACCTCCTGCCTGAGCACACAGCAGCCAGGGGGGCTGCAGCCTCTTTGGACTTGCCCTCTTCCCTACGTGCACGGCAGACACACCACACTGGTGTGAGGAGGAAGGCCTGGAATGTTCTCCCCAGCTGGTCTCTCACTGCACACGGGGGCTCATGAGCTCTCCACCGCACAGGCTGGTTTGGCTGCTGGACCAGCACAAGCTGCCCCACTGCACCTCCCTGTCCCATCTGTGGATAAAAACACTGGTCACCCACTGCTCTGGATTTGGAGTGAGGGGTGGGAGCCTTGTCTGGGACAGGGGAGTCCTGCCACGAGCTGGGCAACCCACGAGAGACATTCCTGCTGTAGACATCCTGCACAGAATGAGTCATGACTGCTTGCTCAAAAATTTGTCAATGAAATGTGGTATTTTGGACATCAAATTCCCAATTCCAAAGGGAAACTTTATTTTCCTAGAAAAAACAGTAAAAAATGTAAATTTGGTTTCCAGTGAAATCTGAACAACCCCAAAGTGATTGGATAGTTTCTCTTTTTAATTGCTAAATCCAAAATGTCAGTGAAATTTGGAAAATCACAAAAATTTTGTCCTTAACATCTCTATTTTTAGTTGCCAAACAGGGATAATGCCATCTGCACACTGCTGGATTTCAGGCAAGCCTTGGTTTATTCAAATTAATATATATATGGACAAAAAACATCTTATGAAACCAACATTTCCCAGGAACAATTTTCATTTTCCAGTTCTGTGACCCTAAAATACACACCAAAAGTCTCTAAGAGTGTTTCAGTCTACTTAACTGAAAAGCAAAATGACAATACAGCGAATATTTAAAGTGAAGCTCCGTTCTGAAAATATATCTACTTAATGCTAAAACGATTCAGTTTCACAGAGCTGGAAACAATTATGAACCAAATCAATTGGGAGAAGGAATTTAATCAGAAAAATGTGAATGCTAAGTGGGAATTGTGGAAAAACATTTTACGCGTTGCCCCAAAACCACAATCCCACAATTGAGAGAGAAGGCAATGTTGGTTAAAAAAATAGACAACTCTGGCTCGTGAGGGAAGTGAAGACAACTGTGAAAAATAAGAAAACCATATATAACTTAAGAAACTGATAATAATGAATGAGAAGTTAGAAATGTGGAGAGCTGATAAGGAAAGCCAAGAGCTGAGGGCAATGTATGGGCTGCAAACCTGACGTGAAGGAGCAGCAACTTCTCTCAGTGGAAAGGGACTAATTATGGCTCTTGTGAGGATGTGGGTCGTGTTGGATGGATGATGGATGTGCTGGAGCAATAAAAAGCAACAGAAGAGATCTCACGTTCACCAGTGTCTGTGGAAGTGTTTGGCTGGACCAAGCACTGGTGGGGCCTGGCATCGCCTCTGGGCAGGTTCCTTCAAAGGCTGCTACAGCAGCAGGAGAAATATAATTAAAGCTAACTCACAAAGACTCGGGAAAACAACATGTCCAGTTAAAGTTCATAATTTTCCTGCAATTACAAGTTTGATTGATAAAAACAATATTGCTGGTATAATGCACTCAGACATCTGCAAGGCGATCGCCTTGGTGCTGTGATGTTTTGATGAAGAAACCAAAACAATACCCAGTCAATATGGCCCATATTTAATGGATTAAAAGCTGGCTGTGTGGTGCTGTGTCCCAGCTGCAATTGTCAATGGGAACTCCACACCCAGAGGGGGGTGAGAGGAGTTCCCGGGGGTCGGTGCTTGGCCCTGAGCTATTCAACTGTTTTATCAATGATCTGAAAAAATATTAAATCATATTAAATCATCTGTGATGACACTGGGTTGGTGAGACCAGCAAATGGGGATGAAGCCAGATCACTGCTGCAGAATGGTTGGGTTGCTGGTTAAACTGGGCACAAGCAGATAATTCAGCCAAATATAGTCACATATCTAGGACTGGGCAGCAGATTGTCAACCACAGAGACAAGTCAGGATGCTGGTCCTGGTGACTATGAGACCTCAGGGAGTCTGGTAGAGCTTGTGCAGGTTGTACCTCCTCACAGGTGAAGGTGGCCAAGAGTTCAACACATTCAAGGGACAGCAGTCCCATGGCAGTAGAGAAATCCCACTGCCCTGCACCTGAGTGCCTGTGTCCACCCAGCACCTGGTTCTGGTGCCTATTAGATGGCAGAATATTGAGAGACTGGGGAGAAGCTAAGGATGATTAAAGAGAACCAACCCTGCAGTGAGAGTCCACCACAGCTCAATTCTGCTTCACAAAAAGCAGGTTCTGGGATACCTAGACCATGAATATTCCCCCAGAGAAGACTCTCCAGTCTCACAGAGAGAATTCTAGAGTGATCCAATGCCTGGAGCCTGAAGTTAGGAAAACTGAAACCAGCAATGTGGCATGATGCTTTCTGGTGTCCCAGCAGGGCAATCACACGCTGGAACCATTTGCTAAGCACTGTGGGATTCCCCATCATTGGCAAATGTTACATCAGGCTTGGTTGCTCACTCTGATTGAAATAAGGATAAATCAGACTGTACCTGGTAGCCAGACTAGACAGTCACAAAGGTATCTGAAGGCCAATCAGTGATGGAAAGGAGTTCTGAAAATGAAACTCTCAGTGCTGGCTCTGCTCATATTTACAGGCAGGGACTGGCTCCAGTCATGCCTTATTGACAGCATTTTTCCTGGGATAAGTTGCTCAAAAAATAAGCTCTGGCCATTTCTTAGAACTGCAGTGATCCTGTAGAGCAAAAGGGGTGAATTGAGGAGTGTTTGTTAAATTGTGGAACATGGCAGAAACAACCACTCCTCCCTTCAAGAGCTGCTCCTTAGGACCTCCACATCCTTCCAACCCATGAACCACGAGGGCTTGAACTTGATGCAGACACATGGTCCTGTGTTGGGGCTGTGTCACTCACTGGACCAAGGCTGCTGAGCAGACCTCCAACAGGAGGGGTCAATTATGGTCAATTTTAGAAGGGACGAACAATCTGAAAGGTGACGTGCCAGGAATTCAGAAAGGGGTGGTCAGTGACCCCCCTGCACCTTTCACTGAGCACTCGGCAGTCTCTGTGTCCTTATTCCCTTTCTGAGATATCACAAAAGGGTATTTGTGGCTTCTATCTCACCCTGCCCTTTAAAACTCCAATCCTCCTCTTTTCTTCTTTCCTGACTCCCCTATTCTATCCTCCCCAAAACAAATTTCTTGGTAATTATTTTCTAAAGAAAAAAGGCTTTTTCTCATGACAAGATTTATTTTCAATTTCTTGAGTTGATTGTTTTTATCCCAGATTAACTGACAAAAAACCTTTTGTGCTCCTACCTAAGCTCTAATTTTCCCAAATCCTACATGTCAAACTCTCTTTCTTATTCTCTTTAGACGTTCTAGCAGGAGTACACCCAATTCACAGTGAACCAGAGCAGGTATTAACTTCATAGAATCCCAGAATCATAGAAAGGTTTGTGTTGGAAGGGACCTTAACGCTCATCCAGTTCCACCCCCTGCCATGGGCAGGGACACCTCCCACTATCCCAGGTGGCTCCAACCTGGCCTTGGACACTTCCGGGGATGGGGCAGCCACAGCTTCTCTGGGCACCCTGTGCCAGGACCTCACTGCCCTCACAGCCAAGAATTCCATCCTAATATCCCATCTAACCCTGCCCTCTGGCAGTGGGAAGCCATTCTCCCTTGTCCTTTCACTCCAAGCCCTTGGAAACAGTCTCTCTTCATCTTTCCTGTCAGCTCCGTTCAGGTCCTGGAAGGCCACAATCAGGCCACCCCAAAGATCCTCTTCTCCAGGCTGAACAATCCCAATTCTCTCAGCCTTTCCAGCTGCTCCATTCCTCTCATCATCTTAGTGGCCTTCTCTGGACTTGCTCCAACAGCTCCATGTCCTTCCTGTGCTGGGACCCCAGAGAGAGACAGAACTGTTCATCTGACATCTTCTCCCACCTGCCTTTCCCCTCCCTCCTGCTCTCCCTCTCTCCCTCTTTCCCTTCCACCTTCCCAGATCTTCACATCGCCTTTGTTTCTCCATCTGCGCTCACCCGAGCTGCTCCTGCTGACATCACATGCAGGGGGCTGAGCTGTCACCTGACCAGGCCGTGAAGCCCCTGCTGAGACCCCAAGCATGGCAGGACCTGCTGTCATCCATATTCCATGGATTTCAGGAATTGTTCCTGTAGTTATTTTCCGGAAACTCTGATCTGTCAAAACTGACAAGGATGGGAATTATCCTGTTCTGTGGCCAGCCTGCTTTGTCTCTCTTCCCACCTGGATGAGAGGTACAACCTTCCTAATCAGTGATGTTTGGGAAAGAATTCATCCTGCATTCAGTAGAAGAAAAAAAGAACAGCCAATCCACTAATACCTAAAATTGTCAACAGTTGCCAGGGACTCCTGGGTTCCCACAGAAACACTGAAGTCTTTCCAGTGCCTTAGAGCCATGAAGCTCCCAGCAGCTGGAAGTCTCTGCATCCTGCTCACACTGAGGGCACCCAGTGCAGAGCCAGAGCCTGCACCTTGTGGTGGCCATGGAAAGAAACACAGCAATGGCTACAGAGAGCCAAGAGCTTCCTGCTCCTGTTCATCAGGGCTCTGGGAACCTTCAATCGCTGCTGAAAGAAGGTGGCTCGTTGAAAACTCCTGTGGAGCGGCCATGACCCACACTGGTGCAACAAGGCAGAGGATGAGAGGACAAGAACCAACTCCTGCTTGCACACAGCTCCTCGTCCCTCTTCTAGCTAGCATGAGTTCCCTCTTCCCATTGCCCATCTGCCTGGAGCCACTGGGAAGCAGCAGGAAGGACATGGGCCGGGCACTGCTTGCCTTAACAGGGCAGAGGCCACTCTAACCTGCGGCTATTGCCGTCATTCCCAAGTGGAAAGAGTGGCTTTGTTTCGCTCCCGGCTGCCTGTGTGCCAACATCAAACATGTTTTACAACTGACCTGCAAGGAATGTGTGTCACTGAAGAGGATATGTAGCCCTGGAGAACATAAAGCACAGCTGCTTTGTTTAAAAGTATCTCATCCCCTAGATCGGAACAACAGGCGCAGATGATCTCAGGGAGATAACTCCGGAGTGTGCGAGCAGGAACTGCTCCGCTACCTTCGCCAGTGGAAGATTCTTATAAATTCACTCCTCCTGCCATCCTTTTGCAGAGGGTCAGAAGATGTACCGACAATAGCAGCATGCAAATATTTCAGAACTTGGCCACACGCTGAGCAAACACTCTGGATAGCTTCACAAGTAGATTAAAATGCCAGATCAGCGAGCAGCGCTGCACTTTAAATATGCTCACTAATTTATTAAGTTTATTCTTAGCAAGCTTGCAGACTTCAGAAAGTTAAATTTCTCGGTGACAAATGGCTGGGGAGCTGGGCAGGCAGAGCGTGCTGCAGTCACACAGCCCTGGAGGAGGCAGGCAGGGGAGCAGATCCCCCCGTGTGCACTGCACGGGGGACAATCCCCAACGGGGGGGAGCCTGCACGGGCCTTGTGTCAAAACTGCTACACAGCTCCAGAGAACAAACCCAGGGCTCTTGGCACATCCTGTGCTTCTCCAAAGAGCTGCTGCCTCCCACTCCAGGCTCAGACATCCCTTATCTCTTCCTCCAGGCCTGGCTGTGTGTGATGGGTTAACTGCTGTGAGCATCACTCCTCAGTGCACTCTTGATGTCCCGGCTTCAGTCCCTTGTGCTCCAGAAACAGCAGAAGGTCCCCTCCGGCACCCAGGGCTGCTCCCCTCCAAGGGCACCATCTGCCATGGTCCCGAATGACAACCCTGTCCCTTTTCCCAGGTACCTTGATCATGCTGTGCCCAGGATCTCTTCACTCTTCAACCCTGTCTGTGCTCAGCCCCAGTGAGCCAGAGACTTGGACTCAGGAGCCTACTGGTGCCTTATTCAAGTCAAGATTGGTGACAGCAGTTACCAGATACCTCTTGAAGCAGCAGCTGTGGGCCCCTGCTGCCTCTCAGCCCTCTGCCCCTGCTGTTCTCCATGGCTTGGAAGACCTGGAGCAGAGTCTGGAGTAGCAGAGTCTCCTCAGGAGGAAACCAGAGCTGGCAGTGTTGCTTGAGATACGTATTACTGATCTCCTTCTTGTTCAAATTGAGCAAATGGGTGTGTTTAGGAACCCTTCTGAAAGGCCATGTGTCACCTTTCACTACCACATATTCCTGAAGCTGAAGCAGGGCAGAGCTCTGGATGACAGGGGAAGCCCTGTGCATTATCCAACTTTTTGGGCCCTGGGAGGACCCTGGAAGCCCCACAGGACTGGGTGCCACGTGGACATGAGAGAGTCGCTGCCAGGAGGGCCCTGACACTGCTTCACTGATGTGGGTAAAGGAGTTATGCACTTTTTTCATGTCTGTTTTAATTGTGCTGCTAAAGAGAGGAGGCTCTTTTCCTGCAGGGAAGCTCTGCAGTGGGATGGGAATGCCCACAGCCCCAGAAGCCTTGGCTCCTCTGCAGGGCATGATGCTGGAGCCTGGTGGGATACAGGCCTGAAGAGACAGAGAGGGCACAGAGAAGTGACATGGAATGCATGAACAGCAGCAGGAGGAGTTTACCAAACTCAAAAACCACCTAAAGAATCATTCCTCTGCTCAGCAGAGAGGCTGGAGGCAGCAGCGAGGCTGTCTGTGCTGACAGCACTCCATGGGCCGTGTGCACCCGCCCCTGCCCTTCCGCAGCCACCACAGCAGTGCCCGGCACGGGGAAGCCCGTGTGGCACAGGGAGGCACAGAGGGGGATCCCCGGGCAGGGTTTGTCAGCCCCGAGGCCGGGACTCATGTGCTGGGATGGTTCCTTGGGGCAGTGATGACAGCCGCCAGGGAGATGCCTACGTGCTGTTTGTGGGGCAGAAGTAGGGCCCTGGGAGTTTTCCAGGGACAGAACCCAGCAGGATCCTTTGAGCCGGAGCTCGCAGCCACCCGAGGCCGTTCCGCAGCGTTTGCCACATCTCTGGGGAGTTGTTATTCATCGTCCCACTTCAGAGAGGACTCACACCTCTCCTGCTAACACTGGGAGGGAAAAGACTTTCCCAGGAACATTTCCTGAGCTGGGAGCAAATCCCACATGGCATTGCAACTCTCTGTCAACAGCAAAGGCATGTTATTGTTGCTCGCGCTGCAAATGAGCTGTTGGACCCAAAGCAATCCGTGCTGCTGCTGGGAGTTAAACAAACTCCATGTGCCCCATCCAGCAGCTGCTGGCCCATGTCAGAGCCCTGTGAAATGACCTGCTCTGACAGCCCTTCTGCCAGTGATCCACTGGGATTTACTGCCCCAGCTTGCCGTGCAGACCAGGGACAGCACGTGCACACACGTGTGCTGGGCTGGATCCCCAGCGGGGCCCATGTGCTCTCTCCAGGTCTCTCTGCTTTTCAGCAAGTCCCTGTAGGAATGCCTCTTAACAGTCCTATCTCCTGATTCTTTGCCCTCAGCAGCAATTCAGCTTCTAGACAGGGAGGAAAGCTGCAAAACAGTCATTGCTCTCTAATGCACTGTGGGAGCAGCATCAGCCTGCTGCTCACAAACTCATCCTAAGCACAGAGAAGCCTTTCTAAGTGAGAGCATATCAGACTGTCACCCTTGGTTTTCTTACCCTCCAGCGGCTACAGCAGCGTGTGGGGATGGCTCGGCCTTGGGGGGTCCAAAAATCACATCAAGTGTAAAACCAGCCCTGCAGTTAAAGGGATTGGAAGACTTTAAGAAAGAAGAAAGTGCTGGGAGCTGATTTGGGAGACACAGACACTGGATGTGAGCTGCTGTCCTTGAGTTCCAAGGGCTCAGGGATTTCTCTCCCTGTGTAGGCAGACCCTTGGAGAAGGTGGGAGCACAAAACCAGAGGCAGGCAGAGTGAAACACTGCACGTTTCTGCAGGTCCTGTCTTTACTCAGCTTTTCCCAGGTAAGAACCACATCAGCACTTCCCCAGGCAGCCTCAGCACCTTCTGTATGCAGGACTGGGGCCAGGCTGGGCACTGGCACTGGAGGGATCCTGAGCCCACATTGGTGTCATCAGACAGAGAGAAATGGCTTTGCCTAAGCTCTAACAGAGCAGAGGGGTGCTGTGAAGAGAGCTCTGCAGGGTGTCGGGAGCCTGGCACAGGAATTGATACAGTGAGCCCACAAGTGTGACCCAGATATTTACTGGGAATGGAGACTTCCAGTCAGACTGGACAGTTTTCATGCTGTTAACATGCCATGGCCAGAGCCTGCCTGGATGATGCTCTCTGAGATACACAGTGACAGCATGAGGTCCGCCCTTCCACCTGAGCAGAGTCCCCAAGGACAGACAGACTGTGAGGAGCCTCCCTGGACACCTGCTCAGCACTGACGGAGCAAGGGCACCAGGTGGGAAAGTCTGCTCATTTTGGCCTGGACTTTAGTTCATTTTACTCCTTCACAGCTCTCCAAAGGCACCTACTGGTTTTTCATCCCACTTCTGCAGGCCCATCAGGGCTGCCTGTAGGTTGACACCAGGAGTCAAATCACACAGTGTGCAGGTGGTGGGCAAACATCCCACCAAAAGCAATCCACCTGGGAGACGGGCTGTTCCCCACAAGGCAGAGCTCTGTCTGGAGAGAACACACTTCACCCATAGCAGACAGCTCCAGGCCCCTGGTCCCACAGCCATCCCTGCAGAGACACAGCAGATCCCACACCCCAGTGCTTTGAGGGGGGCATGGCCCTATTCCTGAGGCTGCTCATGGCTGTCACACCCTCTCGGTGAGGTCCAGAGCCAGAAGTCCCTGGGGACAACTGATAAGCCTCTGCATCTGTTCCAACAGTGCCTGTGCAAGCAGGCTGTATTTTTGGCTGGAGGCTGAGACATAAATCAGTGTGAGTCAGAAAAGGCTCCTGACAGTACATCCCCTGCCCTGGTGCCTTCTCCAGGACACTGCCAACAGCCCCAAGCTGCTCTGTGACTGGGACACTTGGCACTATGGACATAGGCAGGGGCTGGGTGCAGTGGTCAGAGATTCATGAAGACCACTGCACTGCTTGTTGTGGCTTCAGGACCACCTGTGAAGCACCAGTGTGTGGAAGGGAACAGGATTGCCCATGTGCTTTGAGAAGCCAAAGAGAAGGGTGTGCTGGCCAGGAAGCCACATGTACCCCCCACACAGTGTGACCTGGAAGATCCAGGCAGTGTGGTCCTACCAGAAAGTCTCACAAATTACCTCATAGTTTAAACTAAACCTGATGAGCAGCACCAGCTGGTAGGACAGAAGACAACCACAGCAGGTCATGGGAAGGGCCTGTGCATAAACCCTTAGTCATGAGATCCCATTTTGGGGCCATGCAGACACAAACAAGGAGCTGGAATATCCCAGAGAAGTATGTTCTGATGGCTGGATGAACCACTCCCATGTGTCCCTCTGTCCACAGCTACCCCTGCAAGCCAGAAGCCCCCATGTCCTGGAAGCTGGTTGCAGAGCAGGATCAGCACTGCCAGACTGTTCTCCAAACCACATATCAGTGCTTGAACTTGGCCACAGCCCCTTCCCTCACCTCCCCTGACCACATACATAACACCACTGTCTGTGGGACTGGAACCCAGGGAGGGCCTGACTCAGAAGGAAGGCCTCCTGCCTCTGCTCCAGTGGGTGCAGAGTCTGTGTTGTATCTCTGAACCATCCTTCAGTGGAGCTGTGCTGGTGGGCGCACAGGAGAGGTGACACCATGAGCCATGGCCCCAGCCCTGCACTGTGGGATATCACTGAGCTCCCCCAGGAGCAGGGAAACCTGTCTGCAAACCTGACAACCAGCTCGTGCTGGAGGACATACAGCCAGCCTGCCAGGGGCTCAAAGGCAGGTGGGGAGGTGACACATAGCCCTGCCACAAATATGTCACCTCTGGCAGAGCAACATCCCAGCGAGTCCCTGCCCTCCAGCTCAGGAAGCTTTGTCTTAATCCAAGGCACCCCTGGCTATGGGCACATGACCCCCTGAGCCCAAGAGCAGGGCTGGATCTCTGTCATCTAAACTCCTGTACATGAACTTAGCTCCTCTCCAGTAACAGGCAAGAAGGCCAAGAAATAAAGCAGGTACATTCCGGGAATGCTGCGGCAGCAAACATGGCATGAATCACGTCAGGCTGCGGCTCCTTCCCAAAGGATGTTCTTGTCCAGCCAGGGTGGGAAGCCCACCTTTGGAAATCAGCCTTCCCAGCAGGAGAGAAGTTCTGCACAGCAGAAGTGGTGAAGGAGCAGGTTAACTACCAGGCAGAGGGAGGCTTTGCTTTGGCCATGACATGTGGAAGAGCATACAGCATTCCCTGATCTCTGTCCCTTCTCCATCAACACCCTCAGCTGCTCACCAGCTCCAATCCAGCTCCACAGCTCTTGGCACAGGGGACTGGCTTCTGCCACAACTCCCAAACCCTCCCTGCTCCTCTGAAATGTCCCTCTCTCAATTCCAATGGGGTTTAATGTGTCTGCATGGAAAACAAAGTGACGCTGGACAAAAGCCGCCGGGGGACAAGGCTGCGGGAAAGGGCACTGTGAAAGCAGATGGAGTTGGAGCTCTAGACCTGGCACTGCGGCTTGGAGAGCAAATACAGCACAGAGAGAGACATTACAACTAGGAGAATCATTGCTGGTCATTGTAACTGGAAAATGGGAACGGGTTGAGAGAAGAGCTACAGGAATGATTGGGAGGGTGGAAAACTGCAGTACCATGGAAGGCAGAAGATGCCCAATCACTTTTCCAGATGCTGGGCAGAGATAAGCCAAGACTTGGTCTCAATCCTCCAGCACCTGCCAGGCAGTTCCATAGCCCAAAGCAATCTGAGCTCTGGGGCACCTGTAATGGGAAAGCAAAGTGCCTGTTGCAGAGTGGCTGCTCACTCATCCAGCCCAGCCTTGACACGGAGAGAGGGGCTTACTCAGCTCTGCTCTGCCCAGGGCTGCAAGCAGCAGGGTACGGAGCAGACTGGCCTCCAGGGACAGGAAGGATGGGACTGGTTCTCCTGCCTCCCTGAGCCTTCCTGGGAGCAGGACCCAGGGATGCAGAGCTGCAGCTGGAAGGGCAGCAGCAGTGTGGAGGGAGAGATTCAGTGTGCAGATGGAGGTGAGCATGGGAGAGGGCCTTTCTCCTTCCTCCCCACGGCGTCTGTGCCAGCTCAGTGAGGTCTCTGCTGGTTTCCTCTTGGCTGTCAGGCTGGGAGCGCAGTGCAGCAGCCGTGCCAGGCCTCTAACAAACACGAGCACAGCACTTGCACAGCGGGACCAGGCTGGCCTGGCCGGCCTCCAGCCCTGGCTGCCATCAAACGGGAAATAAGGGAATTGGAGGGAGACCACAGCGACCACCAAGCAGCCACCACTGGAAGCGATGGGACAATCACCCTCTGCCAGGCACGAGCAGGCAACAGCACATCACCCAAGCCCAAGTGCCCTGCAGCCCGTGGCACAGCTGGAGTGTGCACTGAGGAGGAGGAGGGGGGAGGAAGCCGTGTGCCTCGCCCTCCTCGGATGCTCCCGGGCAGCCAGGAGCCCCGGGATGCTGCACAGCAGACAGCACAGCCACACTCACAGAACAGTATGGAGTTTTCTGCTAGTTACATGTTTTATGAAAAGTTGTTGGCAAAAATGTGCATTTTCTTTGGCTGTGTTTTGCATGGATTTGGCAAAAGTGTAACGTTAGTGTCTCCCCTTGAGAGAACTTTATTGAGTGGAACAAAGTCGGATATTTTTAGCTACCCATTGTTAGCTGAAGAACAAAGCCATAACTAAGATATTTTGTCTCTTACACTGAAATGGGACTATCAGACAAATCCATGTACAGTCATATGTGGCTGCCCATTCAGATGGAGCACGAGAAGGAAATTATTTTTAGCCTGCACAGTCCACACAACAACCGCATTTCCCTTCCCCTGCAAGCTGGACCACCAGAACACATGGGCAGCACCAGAGAGGGAGACCTGGGGTCACTGCCTGCTGCTGTCCCTGGGGCCATCTCACAAATGACCTTTATAGGAGAGATCGGGTCATGCAATCCTAAAAAAAGTACTTCAATTTTACTGCCTTTTGGGGTGGCTTTTCTCCCACTCAGAGCTGAAATAATGTGTGTTTCACCAACAGGCAAGAAGGAAAAGGATACAGATGGGTATCAGGAAGCAGCACTAAAACCTGAACCCTCACCTCTTTTCCAAAAACACTTGCACATTTCCTGAGGGCTGCTCTGATGGGCAGGGAGGTTTCCCACATGCAGCACTGGGTCAGGCAGCCTGAGAGGAGAGAGGGACCCGGCACAGCCCTGCCCTGGCAGCTCTGCCGCCCTTCCCGCTCCGCAGTCAAACCGCCCGTGCTGGAAATGTCTCGGTTGCAGCTGCCAAGGCTTTTGAAAACTTTAACCCTGAAACACCAGAGAGCCCAGCACAAGGCTGACAAACCTTCCCCAGCACTTCAGGGCTCAGCAAATGACATCAGTGGTTTCTGACTGGCAGCATTTAGCAACGTGTTCATGTAACAGAAACAAAGTGCTCCATAAATGCCCTGGATTTCTGCGTGTGAGTGATGCTGGGAGATTCTTCTAAACAGTTTTTGTGGGTTGCACTGGTGAGTCAGAGAAGTTGCTTTAAACATTGAGTATTTGGTGCAACCAGAATGACCCCCACAGTCAAGGGAGCTGTGTCACAGTCCTGGCAAAGCAGGAGGAATAAAAGCAGAGTGCCACCACACAGCCTGACCTGCTTGGGGGGTATCCTCGGTGCCAGCTGGGGTGGAGGGACCAGAGGAACTATCAGAGCAGCCTCTAAAGGGCTGCAGCAAAGCAAGAACCTTTCAGGGACCTCAATGGCCCTTCACCACCACCCTCCCAGTGCACAGCCAGCCTCTACCTCCTCACCTCATCTCCCTCCCGCCTCCAGCAGGGCCAGCTCCAAATGCACCTTATGCCTGTTCCCAAAGAAGTGCCACACTCCACAGGGATCAGTAGTCCACGACCTGCCAGGTGCCACTGAGGTCCCACACCAAGCCAGGAGCAGCGGCAGGCAGCGGCACTGCCCAGCTGTGCTCGTCCCCCTAAAACTGTCACCACACACCAGTGCCATGTGTCACTGTAACCAAACCCGCACACAGAAAGCAGCCAGAGAACAGAGAGACATGAAGTAGGAAACATAAATTACCTGTGGACTTTTCGGCTGAGCTACAGTGTCCTGGAGGAGATGCTGCTTTGCCACTCCTCGCTCGCTCTGCGGATTAGGGCTGCTTTGACCAGGGAGCACTGATTGTGTTTTATAAACTTGAAGCACAGTAAGAACTGGTTTAAAATAGAGTGAACGGAGCTGGTGCGGGTGGAATTAGACAAACTCCGCGAGCTGCTTTTCCAAAAATAAATTAACTTCTTGCAGCCCGCGGAGCAGAGGCGGGGGACGGGGCCTCCCGGGAGAGCTGCCCGAGTGCCTCTGCCGCTCTTGTCCCCTTCCCCGCATAGCCCCAGGGCTTCCACTGCCCCACACAGGGCCCTGGGACTGCATGGGGAGGGAACAGCAGTGGCCCTGGCCCCCCCTGCACTCTCTGCACCCCATAAAGTGCAGCGGGCAGTGAGGGCACCTGGAGGAGTCCTGCCCGGGCACTGAGGAGGGGGGCAGGGTCCCAGCCAGGACACATGAGTTATGGGTCAGTGCCTGCCAGAGTCATTGCCTCACAGTGTCTCCTGGGCATCTCCTTCTGCCTGAGGCCAGTCTGGGAGAACAGGTCTCCTTGGCACTGCAAAGTGGATGAAACAGGGTGAGCTGGCTGTGGTCAGGTGGAGGAGGGGGCACACAGAATGGAATGGTTTGTGTTGGAAGAGACCTTAAAGATTATTTCGTTCTACCCCCTGCCATGGGCAAGGACACCTTCCACTATCCCAGGTTGCTCCAAGCCCTGTCCAACTTGGTCTTGGACACTTCCAGGGATGGGACAACCACAGCTTCTCTGGGCAACCTGCGCCAGGGCTTCACCACTCTCACAAGGAATATTTTTTTCCCAATATCCCATCTAACCCTGCTCTCTGTCAACGTGAAGCCATTCCCTCTTTTCCTGTCACTCCAGACCTCTGTCTAAAGTCCCTCACCAGCTTTCTTGGAGTCCCTTTTAGGCACTGGAAGGAGGTCTATGGTTTTCTTGGAGCCTTCTCTTCTCAACCTCTCTCAGCCTGTTATGAGGGTTTGATCTCCCACAACTGGCTGGAAGAAAGGGCACAAGTCCTGGCATCCTGCTCTCCTCCAGGGTGTGGGCTTGGGGACCAGAAGGTCTCTCCCTAGAGAGAGCACTTGAGCACTGGAGGGTTTACTGAGCTCAGCCCAGCTTTCCCAGAGAAGCTGTCACCCTGAGCACAGCAGTCCCTCTGCCAGGCTGATCACCAAGCCAGCACAGCATGGCTTGGCTGTGAACCCCAGGCCATGGGTGGTGGAGAGGCAGAACTGTGCTCCAAGAGCTCTCCTGACAGGCAGGTCCTGTGCACTGAGCACCCCAGGGGCAGTACCTCTTTTCTTTCCTTTGAGATACATTCACTGCTGCCCTGGCAGGTGTGCTTCCAGAAACACCAGGCTGAGGTCAAGGAGTATCAAAGACAATTTTAGGGAACAGCACTGGCTGAGGAACGGAAAAGGGGTGGAGGATACAGAATGGAAAGTGGAAGGAGTGACCCTGCTCTCCTGCATCCCAGAGACACAGTCTCACCTGGGGAATAGCTGCTCTTTCTCACACTTTTTGCACCACCAGGTCCCAAAGGACTCAATTTCTCTAAACTTGATGCTTGGGTGTGAAGAATGAACTGCTGCCAAGTGCTCTTTCACTTCACCTATGCTTCAAACCCCTGAAAATGTCACTTTACCAGCTAATAAGCCTCTTTCAGGGCTTGGGTTAGGCTAAGCCCTCCCACTGGGTTGAGCTGGGCTGAGCTGGGCCAAGCTGGGTCAATGCAGCCTGTAACTCTGCTGTCCCTTAAATCAGCCCTTTCCCTTTTGATCTCAGTTGAAGCCTGGAGAACAGCAGGTTCTTGCTGTTGGGAACAGGAGCTGCCTTCACAGCTTAGGCTCCCCAGTCCTCCCTGAGCAGCCCAGGAGGCAGTGTGAACCTCTGCTCAGCCTGGACCTCCTCCCTGGGGCCCTGAAGGCTCCCTGTTCCTGCTTCCTACACATTCCCTGCCCTGCACATCCTCTCCCCAGTGCTTTCTCCTCATTGGTAACGAGCAGAATGACATCCACCCTCCTGTGGTCCCAGTGCCACTGTGGTTCTCTCTGCTGGGACAGTGCTGGTGGCAGTCCCATTCTCCCCTCCTCAACTTTCGCCCTTCCAAAACAAACCCCAAACAAACAAAACCTGTAGGTATTTTGACACCAGCAGGGAGGTCCCTTGAAGCAAATCCCTCTTCCGACCAGCATCCAGGCCAAGAGCAGCCCTCCCCAGGCAGGCAGGACACCACTCCCCAGCAGGGAAAGTCCTTTTTCTTCTATTTATTTATATCCATCCCGGTGTAAACTCACCCGCCGGCGAACCTGCTGTTCACACTAACAAACACGTCCCTTTGCTCTGAGCAGCAGTCACTGGCTGGGCAGGCACATGAGCAGGGGGATCTCCCCCAGCCCTTCTCCAGCTCTTCCATAAATCCCTGGCTCCCACCGGGTTTGTTTACACAGCAGCTTGTAAGTGAAGTCCTTTTGGCAAAGCAGCTTCTGGTCTAGGAGAGACCTGAGCCAGAGCCCCAGAAGGGCCCACAGCAAGAAAGAAACAGGCACCATGGGCCCTGGGGAAAGTACTTTAATGTCACACCCAGGCCCTGTGCCTCGGAGAGGTCATGGTGGAGGTCATGGTGTGTCATGGTGTGTTTGGACAGGGCAGAGCCACCGTCCATACAAAATGTCCTTCAGAAGCAAAAAGGTTTTAGGACAGGCACACAAAGGGAAACAGCAACATTGCTGAGATGGAGAGGTGAGAATTTCTGTATTAACGAGTTTTGGTACTAATACAGTATCTTTGTTGTTATTTAGACTGCCATCACTAGTGTTAAGAGTTAACAATCCACACTGAGCAGTGAAAAAATTCATATTTCTCCTAGCTTTCTCCCAAGCCATCTGCTGTTCACACTGCCCCAGCCCGTGGGGGACATTTGAGTTTTGCTGGAAGGTCCTTGCACTGGAAGGTCTTCAGGACAGTTTTGCCACAAGAGCTCAAGTGGAGCAGGACTGTCCTGCAGCAGCAGCACAGCCATGGCCCAGTGCTGGCAGCCAGGCCTGGCTGAGGAGGAGAGGGAGCTCTGGGGGTGCTGGGTTCATGTCACAGGAGCTTTCAGAAGGAGCCCTGTGTGCTGGCAGCTGGATAACACCCCAGGCCAGAGCAGGAGTCTCCTCCCTGCTGGCTCCAGGCGTGGTGAGTTTATCCCTTCAGTGCTGTGAGCTGAGAGAATCCACAGCAGAGGAGCCCAGCTCTGTCCTCTGTCCTCTGTCTGTCCCAGGACAACGGGTGGGCTGATGGCACAGGGCCACCAACAGGTGATACAGAGGTGGTGTGGCTGTGCTACCTGGCAGTCCCATGGCTCAGCTGGCATAGGACATGGGGTCACACGGCCACCCTTCCCGATGCTCCGTGGGTGCTGGCAGCACAGCAGTGCTGTGGCTGTGCCACCTCACAAGCTCAAAGGTGCTCAGGCTTTGGGACGGGGAGCCCAGGGGTGCCCTGGGGTGTTGGCAGTGGGAAGTGGGATGCAGAGTTTGGATCTGGCAGCAGCCCGGGTCCAGGCAGGTGCTGGGGATGCGACTCGAGGGTCTGACACTGCACGTGCACGGCTGGATTCCCGTCCAGCTCCAGCTCGCAGCACCAGGCCGGCTGTGCAGCAGACAGTTTATTTTAGCTGGTGAGGCAGGAGACGGCTGGAGGATCCGGGGCTGAGGCTGTGTGGGCGGCCGGGGGCCGTCAGCCCGTGCCTCCAGCGCGTGTGACACGCGTTTGGTGTCACCCGAGTGGGAGACCTGCTGGCGGGGTGAAATATGAGCTGCGGGTTCCTGGCTGCAGCTGGAGGAGTTCATCCTGCAGCCTGGCCCTGCTCCCCCTCCGGGGCAGGAGGGGCAGGTCAGCGGAGCCGGTGCAGAGCCCGCAGCTGGCGCCTGCAGCCACCCCACCCCGAGCACGGACAGCGGGCAGGACACGCAGCCGTGGCCGTGGGGCTCAGCCCTGGCCACGCTCAGCAGTGAGGCAGCTCTGTGGGCAGCACCACCCTCGGGGGGGCTGTGCTCCCTGCCTGCCTCTGGGATGTGATCGGCAGCAGTGCGGGGTGATTTTTCCTCACAGCCCTTACATCCCAGCTGTCCCTGAGGGGCTGGAAGGGTCAAATGTCCTCTGCACATCGCCCCCCACACTGTGTGCCCTGGGCACAGGCAGGTACTCGCTGCAGACACCTGGTTTATTGATCATCTCGGCACATCCTCTCATGCACACCCAGAGCACAGCCAGAGCAGCCTGGGAGCTCTCCAGACTCAGGATCCCAAAAAGGGCTCAGGGCCATGGTGTGACCCCACTGACAGAGCACAGGGTCTGTGAGAGCTCCTGTAGGGGAACCACCCAAAACCAGGACACTGGTGTGAAGTGTGGGAGGTGGGCAGGAACCTCCTGGGATGGTCTGGGTGCAGGGGAGTGTTGGCTCGGCCCCTGAGCTGGAAGTGCTGGAATCCCATGCAGGTATTTCAGCCCTGTCTGTGCAAGGAGGGAGTTCTCAGGGAATTCTTAAGGTGGCACAGCCTGTGGGACACTATGCCAGAGGGTGGATTGTTCTGCATCACATTCTGGTTATGAGTACAGGTGCATGGGGGTGTGGGGGAGTGTAGGCACTCACACAAGGCCAGGAGCAGGGGCAGAGTGAGCTCTGCAGTGGATGTCCTGTGAGCAGCACACACAGCATCCAAGGACCACAGTCCCTGCTTCAACCTGTCCATATCCCAAGCATCACCTGGCACAGGATGATCTGTCAGCCAAAAGTCTGTGCTGGGACAGTTCTTCCAGTTCTGCCATAGCTTCCTGCTGAGCTTCACTGAGCCACAGTCCCCAGGAAAGCTCCTTCCATGTCTGTGATGTGAAGGGATGTGGGAGGACAGGCTGCAGCCTGTCCCTGAGCTGCTCTTAACAGAAACAAAAGAAATACATAAAGGAATAAAAATGTTCCTTCAGAGTCTGTGGACACCCAAGATGCCACCTAAAGGAAGACACAGGAGTCCTGTGTCCCTGCTCTGGACATCCTGAGCAGGTCCAGCCACGGCAATGCAGAACCCCAGGGCTCTGGCTTCTGGGGGTGTATGGAGCAGAGACAGGAGCCCCAGTCCCGAGGGGGCAGTGGCAGGGCTGGGTGCAGTAGCCATGCCCCAACACATGTAGTAGGTTCTTCACCCCACAGCCTGCCTTTTCTGCAGTGCAAATACTTCTCTTAGGCACCTAGGGATGCAGGGATGCTCCCCTGCCGCAGGATGCTCTGCCCAGCAGATAACTCTCACTTGGCAATGGGAATTGAGCACCTCCCACACTGATGGCACCTGCCTGTGTGTGAGCAACAGGGTCAGGACAGCAAACGGGTGCAGCCACTCCTCTGGGGCAAGATGGGGCTGTTGGCATCCCAAGGGACCCCAATCCCTCCCAGTCTCACTGCAGACACACCAGGCTGGGGACCACGGGCACCGTGGATGTGGCCAGCACTGTGCTCCCCACGCTATTCTTAGGAAGGGTAAAGTTTATACAAGAAATTTAAGCTTTAAGCTCAGGCACCATAAATAGTCTATTTTTCAAGGGCTCCAAGTCAGTTGTAGGCTCAAAGCCAGAGCCAAAATTTGGCAGCTGTCTTTGTTTAATGATTAATTAAAATGAGGTAACAAAACGAGACATATCTATTAACGAGGGTATTTGCAGCGTCAGTGGAGGATTCCAAATGGCTGATTTTTTCCCCCTTTTAATCTTCAAACTTCTCGTTAGGAAAACAAGCTCTTCCTCTGGCCACAGCCGGGCTGGGAGGGAAGGGCTGAGCCCCAGCCCCTCGTCCGGGCAGCAGGGGGGGAGCAGCGGGCAGTCAAGGCTTTATCTTTATGGTCCTCTTCCTTTAAACAAAGCGAACCCTCCACATAAAGATTTTTCCAGTTTGGAAATTTTATTAGACCTTAAAGTAAACTTCAATGGAGAGACCCTTGGCTGTGACAGAGGCAGGAGGGGGGGAAGGTTTGCCAGCCTTTCCCCAGCGGATGCCATGCAATAGGACTAAAGTGGGAGTGATGGAAGTAAAGGGGCATTTTCCAGGTTATTTTCCACGTGTTCCAGGCAAACAGGGCCAAACCCATGTCCCCACCCTGGCCTTGGGGCAGCAGCACACAGTGTTCTGTGCACCCTGGAGAGGTGTGACCAAACAAGGTGACAGGGAGGGTGGTGTGGATGGAGCCTGGGAGGCTCGTTCCCACTCTCAGCTCATCCCTGACACTGTATACATTTTCTAGCTCGGAAAACCGAGTGGAGCATGAAGCTGCCTTGTGTGGGAGGTGCCTGTGGTCAGAGGAGGGTTAAAGTGTGCGCAGGGGTCAGAGGCAGCTCTCGGGGGTGTGCGGAACAGGTTCACCCTCCCCAAGGCTCCAAAGACTTATCCACATGGGAAAGCACCCAAGTATGAGGAAAAGGGAAAAACATCCCAAAATAGTTTAGTCTTGTTTTTTGCACTGAGACGCCCAGACAGGGTGGGAGTTCTGGTTGTGTCTGAGCTAAAAATTACAGTAAATAGAGAAGTGGCTGCAAAGCCCCATGTTCTGGATAAGAAGGACATGTGCAAACACCGTCCATCAGGGAGAGGCCACGCCGGGATGAAGGCCCATAAATAAACGAGGAGGGGGATGGAGTTAAATGAGCTCTGTGTCAAAGGGTGAACCATCAACTGCCTGCCGAAGTGTGTCCTCTCCCCAGCGTGTTTCATGGTATGACAAGGAGTCAGAGGAAGTAGCTTTGTACCTCAGGAGCTCTCTGAGCAGAGGTGGAGTCCCAACATCCCTTTATGCACAACGGTCCAGGACTACTGAGCCCACCTGGGAGAAAGAGGGGCTGGTTCTGCCAGGACAGACCTGCTCGGGGCTGTCCCACTCTCCCAGCACCACTCTCAGGCACATCTCAGTTGCTAGTGAAATCCCAGTGTAAATCCTGAAGTCTGATCTCTGGAGCAGGTTCAACAACCAGAGGGGTCCTGGGTATTAGGTCGTGCAGGGATCTGCTCCTGCAGCACAAGGGTCACTTCAAGCAGCAGGATGAGGAGTGGAGGAAAGCCCACTGCTCCTCGTTGGGGATCAGTCCCATGGAGAGAAAAAGGGGGATGCTTTCCATACATTGATGCTCCATGGTCCACTTTAATTGTTCAGGGGTTGCCCACACCGAGCACCAGCCTCAGGCCCTGTAGTGGGTCCTGGGGTGCTGGGACTGGCAAAACTCGGAGCAGCTCGGGGCCCCAGGCTGTCCAAGCTGTGGCTGGAGCTGGCCCAGGGGTGAGGGTAGGCAGTGGGGCTGATCTTGTGTGTCAGGCCATCCTTGGCAGGGCAGGGTCCCATGTCCTGGACTGCTGGACTGCAATGCCATGGCTGCATCGGTGGGGAATGGGCATCCCTTGGGGCAGAAGCCCTGCCAGTGCAGCTGCTGGAGCTGGAGCTGCTCCCCTGGGCAGGGGTGTCCTGGGAGCCTGGTCCTGTGTCAGGAATTGCGCTGGGGCTGTCAGAGGTGGCACCAACGGCTAGGTAGAGGGTGGGAGCTCTGTGCTGCGGGCTGGGGAGACAGTCGGGGGTCTCCGGACGGAGATGAGCGCGGAGAAGCAGCAGCAAGCGCTGGGCAGGGATATAGGGCAGCCCGGGGGCAGCGGAGCAGCACTGGGGCAGGAGGGGCCAGCCCGGAGGGGATGGGGCAGCACAAGGTGCAGCAGGACAGCCTGGGAGGGAGCAGGGCGGGACGAGGCAGCACGGGGGACAGCGGGACAGCTTGGGAGGTGGCAGCGGGACAGCCCGGGCGGTGGGGCAGCATAGGGGCAGCATAGGGGCAGCCCGGTGGCAGCGGGAGGGAGCCCGGGGCGCTCGCAGGAGCGGCCCCGTCCCTCCCCGAGCCCCCGGCGGCCCCCCCCGCTCAGTCCCGGCGGGGCGAGGCGGCCGCGGCGGAGCTGCGGGATCGCGGTGCCATCTAGGGCTGAGCGAGGGGGCTGCACCGGCCGGGTGCGGGATGGGGATATGGAATGAGACTGCGGGATGGGGATATGGGCTGGAGCTGCCGCTGCGGCCGGTCCCGGGGCTGGCCAGGACCGCGCCCTGACTCCGCACCCCGCCGCATCCACCCGCTCCCTCAGGCTGAACGCCGGAGCCCAGGCGGGCCCGGGGCCCGTCGCTCCCGAGGGAGCAGATCCCGATGGGAACAGCCCGGGGACACAGGGGGCTCTGCCCGGCCGAGGGGGGCCCGGGGCCGTGGGAGGTGACGGGCCCCGGCCCCGCCGAGCCCCGGCGGTCACAGGGCACAGCCGCCCCCGGCCCCGGCCCGCAGAACGGGGTGTCCCGGAGCCCCTCGGGCAGCGTGCGGGGACCCCGGGCCGGAGCAGCGGGGCCGGAGCTGCGCCCCGGTCACTGTGCCCAGAGCTCGCCCGGCAGTGGCCGAAGCGCCCAGGGAGAACTGGGGTCCGTCCCCAGGAGATGGAGCCACCTCCCCCCCGTGCCTCCCCACAGGGCTGGTCCTGGAAGGGGGGGGTTCGTTTTACCCTGCCCTGCAAGGCAGGTCTTGCAGAATGCTCCAGAGCACAGGTAGGGCTTTCTTGACTCCTGGTGTCTTAGCCAAGGGCACCTATGTCAGGTCTTAAGTCAGGCTCCCCAAACTCCTCTCAGGTGATTACGGCAGTGCAGTGGCTGGACATCCTCCTGTCTATGGCCCCTCGTGTGCTCTGACCCCTTCTGCCCGTCCTTGGGTGGATCAGGAATTCTCCCTGCCCGTGGTTTCTCCACGTTACCTCCAGCTCCCCTTCTGTCTCCAGAGCAAACCAAGCCCCATCCTCTATTGAAACCTGTCCCTGTCCCAGATTGGCTTCAGTTTGGTGAGGGCTGTCGTGGGCCTGGAAAGGAGTCACATAAGCAGAGCACTCGCTGGGCACAGACGTGGATCAATCCTCCGATGGGATGATCCCATGCTCCTGGGTCACACAGGAATGAGCACAGATGTGTCTTGAGAAGAGGGAAGCAGAGCACAGCAATAAATCCTCCTGACCCAGACACACGGGCTGGTTTCTGTATGCTGGCAGTTTGCCACATCCTGCAGCTGTCCAGGGGAAAGCTATTGAAGGAAAGGCTGGACCCAGGTACATGCAGCCCAAGGGCAGCCTGATGATGATGGACTGGACAGCCCAGGAGTGGGAGGGTCCAGTGAGGCTGACGCTGAAGCTGCCTGCATGTCCTGCCTAGGTGCTGCTGTATTTCCAGGTGTTTGGAATTCCTTAGCACTGATTCAACAGCAGTCTCATCCCAATTTCTACCACTGGCCCCTCTAACATTTCCCTCTGTGCTGCAGCCTGTGCTGTTCACTGCAGTCCCCTTCTAATGAAGAATTTACCTGGAGAAGTGGAGAGCACAAGGCACTTCCCAGTGCTCATCCTTCAGCTAAAAGACACGACTGTGACTCACGACACACCCTGACGACGTTGTTTCTCCAGTGCTTCGTGCTCTCCCCCTCCCCCATGTCTCAGCCACACAATTGCAGTTACAAGTGGGAAAAGCCTCAGTTCATCCACTGGAGCTGCCCCAGCTCCCACTGTGGAAGGGGAAGTGCTTTGTGTCCCTCACTGAACTCAGACCGGGGACATTCAGCTGAGTGACACTTGCTGGGTTTTTGTGAGCCATGGACAAAGCGCAGGTTACAGGGAGAAGTATCCTGTTCCTCATCGAACAAACAGGAATTGATTTAATGTATACTTCAACAGTCAAAATTGAAAATAATCACGAGCCCCAGCAGCTGAGTGAGGAGTGTTTGCCTTCCTTTTATTGAAAGGGCAGAAAGCAATATCCCTGGACTGGGAGGACTGGGAGAGGGAGGTTGGGCTCTGCAGGGGCCGGGGATGTCTGTACATCTGCTCCCCTGGCAGACACAGGACAGGGGGGCTGGGGGAGATTGAAGATAAGAAAAGTAAACTCTTCTTTAATGAAGCTCCCTGAGTTACACCTTGTTGTTGGCTCCCTGAAATCATTCTAAATTGAAATATTTCTTTGTCCTAATGAATTTATTTCTCTTTTCCCATTACCTGTCTGTATCTGCCTTTTTATTTTTCTGGGGTTTTTTTGAGTTCTTTATTGGCTAAGGCAGTTCCTGTTGTGTCCTGTGACCCTTTGTGAGAATTTTCCCACTCCTCTGCCAAGTACTGTTAGTATTTGTCACTGAGAAACAGGACTTTTTCAGCAAAATGCCACTAATCTGAGGGATAAAGCAAATAAAACCTCACCTCCTGGGATAATCCTATCCATGACCTCCATTCAAATCCCGTATTTATAGCAAAAGAAGCATTGTCAAATTGATTTCTTCTCCCAGAATTCTTGTCTGCTCGTGATTCCTTGATGTCATTGATAACTGCTCTTACTGTGTCACTCAGAAACCTCAGGTTTGTAGGGGAAATGCCCCTGCAGAACCAAACTCAGCAGGATTTTAGGTAAATCCTTGGAGCTTTTGATGGTGGACATTGCAATGCTGAGCAAGAGGGGACCCTCTGTGAGACCCCCACCACTGCTGTGCCACTGTCCCGTGCAGCCCTTTGTGCAGGGGACACAACTCACCTGGAAAACTGGGAATTTTGACAGTAGTTACTTAGAAGTCTGGGAAGTCTTATAGGAAGAAAGGCTCAGGAACCTCTGCTCACATGAAATTCCATATCAAAGATGTTAGAGTAGAAGATTTCGGGCTAATTGAATAATAACATGCCATTCTGAGAGTTGTATAAAATTATTTGCTCTAAAGAAAGGTTTGGGGACAGTGACATGAGTTTCCAGATCACCCCTTGTGCCTTCAGCTTGGGCACTTCTGCCTTCACCAGCCACTAGTCAGATTTTGTGCAATTTCCATGAGCTGGACTTGCCTCTGAGGGGCTGGCAGGGTGGGCAGGAGCATGTCTGGCCCAAAGGGCAGTGGAAAAGAGAGTCTGGGACAGCTTCCCCCTGGACACACACGCCCTAAGGTGATGTTGTGCCTACAGGGAAGTCCTTCATCTGTTGAGGGGATGCTCTTGACCATCCTTTGACTCCTCAGTGGCAGAGTCTTCTCTGGTGCTGGGTCAGACCTTGCGGCACCTTAAAGGAGAGGCTGGGACCTGTCTATGCTCTGCAGTGCTATTCCAGTTCCATATGGAGGGAGTGTGCACCAACACAGCTGCCTGTGCTGCTGCCCCAGTGCCTCCTGTCCCAGGGTGACATTTCCACCTCTGGCAGGCTCCCAGACCTGTCCCTCAGAGTGTCCTGCTGTCCCTGCAGGAATCCCTTTGCCTGGGACCAGTATCTCATGGTTATTGCTTTGCCCTGAAGGTCTACTTACCCCTAATTTTGCTTCTTATCCTGTCCAGACTGGTTATCTTTACAAGCCACTGACCCACCAAACTCTTCATAATGTCCTGTGCTGTCTTTAATCTGCACGTAAACCTGCTCATCTAATAGACCCCAGACTCCAAGGGATGATGATAATCACTGTAATAGACAGTCCCCCTCAGCAAACAAATGGAAGCATCAATATCATCTTGGAAAAGTCCCAAAGATAAGGATCCTCCCCTGTCAGCTGATGGGATGTGTTGGGATATTACTTTTAGATCTCACCGTGGCACGGCTGATGTTATCGCTCCAGCTGAGCCACTTAACCAAACTCTGCATTGCGGTGTCTCATTGGAGCATTAATGGCTCAGCTGGGGAGTGTTTCCCACAGCCCTGAGGCAGTGCTGGATTCAGCATGACTCCCCAGGCTGGGGCTGATCACTGAATGGGAGCACTGGGAAAGTGAGGGAGGCATTTGCGGGAAATGAGACTGTAATTTAGCATTTGCTACTGAGAGAGCTGTTCCAGGAGACACACATGTTCCTGTGCAGTGTCAGAGAATCCCAGAACGGGTTGGGTTGGAAGGGACCTTAAAGTTCACCCAGTTTCACTCCCTGCCATGAGTAGGGACACCTTTCACTATCCCAGGGGGCTCCAACCTGGCCTTGGACACTTCCAGGGATGGGGCAGCCACAGCTTCTCTGGGCAGCTTATGCTGGGGCCTCACCACCCTCCCAGCCAAGAATTCCTTCCCAATATCCCATCTAACCCTGCCCTCTGGCAGTGGGAAGCCATTCCCCCTTGACCCGTCACTCCACACACTTGTAAATCATCTCTCTGCATCTTTCTCGGACTCCCTTCAGGTCCTGGAAGGCCACAGTTTGGTCACCCCAAAGCTTCTCCTCTCCAGGCTGAACAATCCCAGCTCTCCCAGCCTTTCCTCCCAGCAGAGCTGCTCCAGCCCTCTGATCATCCTGAGGCCTCCTCTGGACTCTCTCCAACAGCTCCATGTCCTTCCTGTGCTGGGACCCTCCCAGCCCTGCAGAAAGAGCCCCCCACCTGCCCAGGGCAGGAGCCACTCTCAGGAGTTCACTCTGCAGACACTCCAGGGACTAAAGTCTGGGATGTCTCCATTTCTCCACCAACCCATCTCTTCATCTGGGACCACTCTCCTGCAGAAGAAGAACCAAACAATGAAACAAAAGACATTTCCTCCTGAACCACGACCCAGTCATTGAAATTCCTCCCCCTGTTTGAGCTACCAGAGCATCCTGCAGCCCAAACAGCCAAGGTCACTCGTGCTGCTGTTACTGTGAGCCCCTGGGCAGGTTCACAGCTTTTATGTACTTCCACTGAGATCTTCACAAGGCTGATGAGGCATTGCAGGCAGTTCTGCCACTTTGCAGAAGTGAAGTCACAGCTCTCCACACTTGCCTGTGCACACAAACCCAAGCCAGGAAGGTTGGGCAGAATTGCCAGGATCCATTTGATGAAAAATACCACACACTGTCTTGGTTACTTCACCCACTAAAGAAACATTGGCCAGAATCCCCACGCCAGCTGGTCAGAGCCCTAAGAAAACTCTTGTGATCCCAAAGGTATTTAAAACATGCATTAAGCACCAAAAGGGTATTTTCATGCTTCTTGATTCACCTGAGCAGAAGAACATTGCCAGGGGAGGGAATGATGCTGCAGTGGGGAGGAATGCACAGACAGAGCACTTGCCTTTGGAAACTCCAGCATTTATTATGGAACAATTTGAGATCTGAACTGATTTTTCCCTTCCCGTGTGGCTACAGAGAGCAGAGCCAAGTGCCATGAGTGAGCTCATGTAAAACATGTGTGAACAAAGAGTTTGCCACTCAAAGGAACAAACCGTTTATTTCATCCAGGAGTGAGGAAAAGCAGTGAAAACTTAATTTGAGCTGTTGTGTGAAGTGGTGGGAGTCAGGAGACATGATAAGTGAATTATAGTTCTGAAGAAAGACTGACAGAACAACTGTAAACAGCCATGGCAAGATCCAGAGCTCTGGAGAGGTCCCCACTCAGAGTGCTTGCTTGGATCACTGGAAAAGAAAGGGAAGAACACTGGCACTAAGAATAAAGGGAGACAGTGTTTGCAAAGCACTGGGAAAGATAAGGTTTGCCTTTGGAAGTCAGGAAGAAAAGGGATATTGATGGTCAGGATTGTTTATATTTGGGTACTCTGGTTACAGTAACATTTAGTGGCTTTTTTGAAGCAAACAGAAAACCTGAGAGCTCACCCTGGGTTTGGAGAGCTGGAAAATAAACAGAGCTGCAGCCTGGTGTTTGTTCACAGGCCCTCAACAGGCTCCTGGGGGAGAGAAGCACTGGGGATTGGTGGGACCTGGGAATCACAGCAGGACTGGGGCTCAGGGGGGCCTTGGGAGCCCCAACCTCCTGCTCGAGGGCAGAGCAGGGGCCTCAGGGCTGTGTCCAGCCTGGGCCTGGCAGCCCCCAAGGACAGGGAAAAAGCAGTTGTGTGTGTGCCTGTGCCTGTTCCTGTGCCTGTTCCTGTGCCTGTCTGTTCCTGTGCCTGTGCCTGTTCCTGTTCCTGTGCCTGTGCCTGT